>JAPERM010000270.1:0-84449 GCA_030411635.1 Fusarium sp. MBC 119 | reverse complement strand
AGGCCACACATCTAAAAGATACACAATTTTTTTTTTAACACAATAAGGTATCATGCCGGATACCTTCAAACATAGTTTTCTCTCTCTCAACCTTGAAGCAAAATAAAGCCGCATTTTCAGGCAATATCCAACCTTATCATGCAAACAATAAGCTTTCATCTTGGGTATAAGAAGCCCTCTGGCTTTGAGGAAAAGGCTTAAATAGACTTCAATGCAAAGCTTACGCCACACATGACAACGTGGCCTTCCGTAAAAAACACAGCTTTTACAAATCAACACAATGGTGACCACATCAAGTCCCTTCGAAAAGGGGAGGCACCTCTCTAGTATTCCGTAAATCATGGGGCGTAAGGCGAAGAAAACAGTCATAACGAGAATGTAGTTTTTGTGAAATTCAGGGGCGATTGTCATATGTCGTCATGCTCCCCCGCCACTGTCGTACCTTGTCTCATATCTCACCATTTCCTCCTTCTCAGCCTGCTCCTTCGCATATGCTCTCTGCACAGCTCGTGCCCTATGAGTTATGTCATAAGCCGACCTGACATCCCGGAACAGCTCTAGCGGACTTGAATAGACAGCCCAGGTATGCATTTCCTACTGACCACCTTGATAATACTTCTGAGATTTGCACGTAGATATTCGCCGAGCCGAATTAATTAATTTGAGCCTGCCTTGATAATCTCCAACGATGATGTTGTCGCTTTCTATGTTGTTGTGATATACTCAGTTTCTCTGTTCCGGCTTTGTTTTTGTCCCTTGATCTCATGACACCGCACATCACCCTACACACTTCGGAAATAAGCTTTTGGATCCCCAGCTAGGTCGGTCCTCACTCGAACATTGAGAATTTATCCTATCGAGCTAGGGAACCCAACTTTTATAAACTCTAGCCGCTTTCTATCCTATTTAATCTTTAAGATAAGATAGGCTTTAATAGGGTAGAGTGATCCTTAATAATTAAAAGCTCTGCTTAGCTATTCTATTAATAGCTATAGATTATTCCCTTATTAATTATATAGGTAGAGAGTTATGTAGTCTCATTTTCTCCCTTGTACCAAATACTCCAGGCCGCGAAAATGCAGCATGCATAGGACCATTAGGCTTACCATCTCCGCCTCACTTTCGGTGAAGAGCCGAGCTCAAGTGGTCCACAACTGTGCAGTTTGTGCACCCCAATCATTCCAAGCTAACACACAGCCCGATTGCCAAGACCGGAAGGCAAACGCGGCAAAACGTAACTAACAAATGACCAAAATATGCAGTTGCATATTTGTACCCCATCTTGTATGTGTCTGAAACTTGCAGGCATCCAAGCGCCCGCATGTGCTGTCAGGCCATTTCATCAGTTGTGGGAGCCTGCGATGAAAACTAACTGTGATGTTTTACACAGCCCCTTTTCGTTTCCAATCTTGTCTAGATGAAGAGAGTTGGGCCCAAGACCGCGATCTAAACATTGTATTGGTACGCGAAGCTTGGCTGGCGGAAAATAGCTTAGATATATAGAGGCTTCCCAGTTTTCAGGGGTGGCAAGTGGTTGGTAATATTGTTGCTCAGATCAATAGACTCATGCACGACCATCACATTGTCACAGGTTGTGCTTGTTGGTGGCGTTTTCTTTCAATGCAAGAGCGTGCATAGGGGCTTTGGGGAGAGGGTGGGCAGAAAGCGGGCGCTTAGGAGGGGAATGTGCTGTACAGGAAAGGAAGGATTTGGACGTGTATTGGCTTAGCAACTGCACTTTTGAGAGCCTCTTTTCTCATTATATTTGTCATTTATCAATCATAACTTAGTTATTAGCGCATGAAACAGCCATAACTCATGCCCCCCGAACGTGCAGCACAAGCATCTTTTCCCCATCTCATCCACCTAAACTCACGCAATTGCGCGCTCTAGCATCTCATATCACAACCTTTTTATTATCTTAAGTACTTTCTTTCGTTCATCTTCTACAATGAATCAGCCACAGAGCCTAGTGCGTGACTACATGAACTTTGAGGACCAGACTGCTGGTCTCAGTGGCGCTGAACAGATTCGCAAAGAGCTCACTTTTTGCGGAGCGGCGGCTGTGAGTCTTCTCTGCAATGAACAAGAAGAAGGCGCAGTGATTGCCGATAATCTTCGTGAGAGCGACAGATTTGGATTTATCAGAGAGCACGACATCATCTCTTCGATTTGGTCACTAGCTCCCATCAGTCAGAGTGCTGGGGTCAAGTCAACACCCCCTGTCCTTGCTTGGTCGAGCCGCCTTCAAGTCATCTTTTTGGGTTTCTGTTGCACGAATGACATGAAAGATGTCAGATCTGACTTGAACGTACGAACTACAGCACCCGAGGACATCGGCTCTCGATTTCATTCTGGCTTTTTGAAAAGAAGCCAAGATTTTGTGGTACTTGTCAAAGAGCTAATGAAAACTCACAAGGTAGTTTTCTGCGGCCATAGTTTCGGGTGAGACTAGATATTATCATTCACGATGAATCTGCTTCGCTGATATATCCTTTCTCTTAGAGGTGCTCTGGCTACTACTTCAGCCTACCTAGCCATGGAGCAAATGGCTAGCCGCGATCCTGTGCCTAATTCCTGGATGGAAGGGGAACAAGGCGTATCCATCATAACATTTGGATCGCCTGCATGCAGTGTTGCCGAGCCTCGGCAGTCGACAACTTCCCTCCGCATGGACCTGAGCAGCAACTTTCATCACGTTTTTAACCCCGATGATTACGTCCCATTTGCACTTAACGACACCTCAAGAAGATTCAGGCATGGATTTAACACTCTAGGAACTCCTCTGAGAACGATATCTCCCACGCTTGACATGCTCTGGCCTGTGTTTGAATTCTCTTTGAACCTTCTTGCACAGACTACGGGTGAATTTTGTCACTTTGGATGCCTTTACTCTGTTGTTACAGATGCACCAGGTATACGAAATTGTCGTCAGGTCCTTCAAGCAGATGACGTCCCTGCTATTCCTGACCCAGTACAAGTCGAGCGGTACCATCGTATGTCGCATTACTTCCATTGTGTGAAGAACTCTGTTGCAGCAAGATTACCCCTGGAAATACCGTTAGAGGGTCATGATGGAACGGTAACCTCGGAAGCCGTCCCCTCCATGCTGCTTCCTATGCCTGGCACTGTATCAGATTGTTCATGCGTGGTCCACAGCGACCGGCTGGCCATATCCATCGACACCGATACCCGAATGATTCAGTATCTCCTGAAAGGCATGACTTTCAAAATGGACACAGCACAAGTTGAGCTTTCCATCCTTGGATTTCCCATGAGGATGCATAATGAAGGCCAGGTAAGCGGACGCATATACGTGGACTAGTGAACTTGCAACTTACTATGTTGGCTAGGCTTCAATTGAGTTGAGTTATCAAATTGACGATGGCAACGCCTCTGAGGACATTGGAAAAGCAGCCGTCGCAGTTCAACAAGGGATTACACTTCACGATATATTTGGAAGATCCACAGAGATCGAAGTCAATTCAGTACAATCCATGAGCCTGGACAGGGCCAGTCTTCCACAAACGTTGGAGAGTATCCGCTTGGTCATGTTACGAGCACTTGTGGCACAAATGTCAAAGGTCCAAGCTCTCAGATCCGAAGTTACCTCGAACGACGCTCATTCCCCTGAACAAATCTCCGAAATTGACGAGAATATCAAGCCCGTTGTAAGTTGTATTGATTGCTTAGTTGCCAATGCTAGCCCACATCTTTTTGTGGCGCGGCTTAACCATGCATTCGAAATTATCGAAAGGTTATGGCCCCAAGACTTTAAAATCGGATCCGACTCATCCGAGCTGCACGTATACGTCTCTGGAGAGTTGTCAGATGATTTGGCCAAAGAAAAGGACACAAGTCTTCTCAGGGATATACCGGCCGGCTGCCCACAGAGACTTAGAGACCTCCTCAAGGAAATGCTGCTGGAGCAAAACAAGCCAGCCATAACACTGGCTGCATTGTCTGTGAAGGATTGGGAGGCCGTGAAGAGGCCAACTCTCAGAGAGCAGTTCGTCAACGTCCCAACCTTTTCCCAGGCTCTCCAAAAATTTAGCCGAGACCTCTATGATCGTTCAACAGACGACAAAGAGCGCAATAAGCAGGCAATCACACAGTTCCAGGACCTCATGGGTAACATTCAGTTATGCCACCTTGTCATCATCACTCAGCTTGATGCACCATACGAGTGGTATTGCAGATCCACCGAAGGGCACCAGGTCACATCGGCGACAATTAGCATGTTACCCTCCTACTTTTCAGGAACCTCATTCTGGTCCAGGGCATTAGCTTCACCCCTCTTAGAAGCTATTGGACTAGGGGCCTTCTCAGCCGCTGCTGTCGGTGTCACAGGTGGTCTGGCGGTCTTATTCGCAAGTACGCTTCTCATCAACCATCTCTTGAACAACCACAAAGAGTATCTGGATCTAAAGTTTTCGGGGGCATTAGCGACCACCCTGCAAGCTCTTGATCTCCCTGCAGCGAAATCAAACGATATTGTGGAGAAGACTATACTCGAATGCGTGGGACAAGACATTGAAAGCTTCAGTACATCCGATACATTGGAAAAGTGGAAGAAAAAGCTTGAGGACGGCCTGAGGGACTATCCAGGAGCCAAGGCTAACCAGTGGTACATAACACCCACCTATTTCTGGGCCCAGTGGCTATTCAAGGTTGCTCAAATTGCTCAGCTCCGAATTCAGCTCTCTGGGAAGATCTGTATCGGAGTTCAAGGCTCGACAGAGGCTGGTAAAAGCCAAATGCTGACTGTGTTGACTGGAGCATCTGAGAATTACTTCAAACCTGGATCCAACAGTCTTTGTCGTACTCTAGGCATTCAGTCGTACGATTCAGATGAGCTTAGTGCCATCTTCCTTGACAGTCCGGGATTCGACGATCAGGAAAAAAAGATCAAGTACATGGCCGGCGTATTTCAAGAACTGTTCGCCGTTGTCATTATCATGATTCCTATGGAGCGAACCCGCTCTGAATCGACAGAAGAGGCTCTGCGTGTCGCCGCCAATCTCCTACGCGATCGCGAAGATACTCGACCTCTGCGCATTCTACTGAGCAAAGCTGATCATTTTCAACACCATCGTAAGAACCAAGAGGTCTTCCGGAACAACTTACGCGATGTCAAAGCACAATTCATGGATATTCTGAAGCGAGAACTGGGCGACAACTTCACCACATTCAGACAACAACCCTTCCGTGATGGCATTATTTGCAGATCAGAAACCCTGGAAGATATTGTCAAGCCATTCTCGACACATGCCCAAATGAGTTTGGACGGAGTCAGAGCCTTAGGAATGTGTCCTCCAGGCACGGAGAGCAACTTTGAAAGCCCGAGTCTCTTCAGGAATCTCTGTGAACTGGCTGAAACAGGAGAAATCTGGGACATTGAGTCACTCCGCTCATGGCTCCAGGGTCTTTCGCCCAACAGCGTGCCTACGTCTAATGGACGCGTGAGGACCCATTGTGCATGGAATAGTTAGTCATTATTGATTATTCAACGGATGTTGCTTTACCCAATCGACCACGTGGCATTTCGCTACGATGCTTCTACCTTATCCCTCAAAAAACTTGTTTGCACGGGCTTTTTGAATGGCGCTGAACCAGATATCCGCCATCTTTTTGTATCCTTCGTCGTTGGGATGGGTACCATCTATTAGATCATCGCGTTGAGGTCCCTCAGCATTATTCATATCTGCGAGACAAATCCTCTTTTGTTCGGCCGCCTTCAACTCAATTAAGTCCCGGAGATGGCTGTTCACACGTAAAACTCGCGAGTTCACTTCTTCGTCCGCGTTTACTAGTAGCGTTGAGAGAATGACTGTAGAGAGGGGAGATGTCTGCCACAAATATTCGAGTAATTTGTCCATGCGCTCCGTAAAAGTGTCAAGCTGAAAATTTTGGATACAGTCGTTGGATCCAGCGTTGATTGTGAAGAGATTAGGCTTGGTAATCGCGGTTGATCGTCTAGCTTTGGTTTCGATCTGGTCAAGACGATATCCCCGCCACCCTTCGTTGTCGTTATTGTCCATAGACCCTGACTTGCGTGAGCCGACGATGCGGGCTTGATAGCCATTTGAATGAAGCATATCTTGTAGGAACTTCCTATATCCGTTGCCATCTGATGATCCAACACCATATGTGACTGAGCCTCCTAACGGCATTATGCGCAATCGTATATCCGGTAACGCCGCCTGTGAGCCATAATGAATGATTGATACCTGCTGGGCTTTGATCCCAGTCGTAAAATCGAGGCGACCTATGGGAGCCCATTGAGCAGCGGGAAACGGCGAGCGTGGCCGCAAGATCGATGGTCGTGACGGCATCGTTGAAAGATCGAAAATGGGAACGGATGGGACGAGGCCGAAATTCCAGAGCAATTTAGCGGGCAGTAGTCCAGGATTTGATTAAGTAATCCGAGGTGTGGCGCTAGATGCCGTCCGTTGCCGACAGTTCGTTTCGGTCAAATGTCTCCTTTCCGAAAGTTACACTTCTTGCCATCCGAACACTCAACCGATCAATTCACTGACGAAGACTGACTTAGCATATAGCCAGCTAGGAGAAAGTGGAAAGCTCAATCTAGTGGCGACCTAAAACCTTTGAGAGTATTGACGACTCCGCCCGTTTGAGACTCAACGTTGAATTTGAGAGCATTGAAAGGTTGGTACGACGCCAGCCTCTCAGCAGCTCGCTCAATCACAGTATACATAGTCGCAGATATAACTCAATACTGCGGCCCCGCGAAGAATGGGTTCAGACGCTTAGGAATATATTCAAGCAGAGCCATCTTTATGGGCTTCTTTGCCTATGAACGTTCTTAATGACTTGAGGCTATCTAGTTCATGTTCCAGGACCTCAGGTTCCAGGCATGTGTCGGGACAACTGTGACCCACGGGTGCTCAGTCTCCCCATACATGATCTCAGTAAGCCATTGTTTGATTGCGGTGATGATAGTTGGCCGAATGTAGAAGAAGCCGCCAGCTTGGCTTTTAGGGAGCCAGCGATCTGCATCTACAGAAAGTAGGCTGAGGATCAAGTTCTTGACTTGTTCGGGTTCAAATTCTGGCAAAGAGATTCGGGCTGCTGAGGTTCTCAGTCGAGCAACGTTGTGGTCGATGCGAAAGACACGGAGCTTTCCATCTTGGCCACGGTAAGCTTTGAGACCCTCAAAACACTCAGTGGCATAATGTAGGCATGAAGCAGTCGGTTGGAGGTTAAGCGGTCCGTAGGGCGTCAGCCTGGGTTTGGACCACCCGACGCCATGTTTCCATGCCGCAAGAATCATATGATCTGTGCATATGCTCTCCGCTGATGACAAGATTGTGGCTTCGCTTGGAACGGGGCTGGGAGTATCTGTGTAACTGTACGATAGTTCGCATGCCATTAATGGCTGCTCCTCGACTTTAAAGTCCATTGTACGACAGAGGCTCAAGGGGAAGAGGGACAAACGATCAATGGATGTACGGAAGTCAACTGGAATGAGGAAAGAGGTTGCTTGGAATAAAGTGGCAAGGGAAAACAAATGAGACGAGGTAGTCCAAGGACGTGTATTTGCATCGTGTTTTTGTATATATGGAGAACAGCTTCCAAGTAGATTGAAACATCCAAGCTCAGTTTTCCCGCTACCAGCCGACGCAAGACGAGAACAACAGAAAACTAGCACATTGAAAAGTTTTTTCTTCTTTCCTTTCTACCTTCAGAATTGACAAGATAGGCCACGACTAAGTTCCCGAGGTAGTTTGAGTCAACACGCTGGATATCGGAAGTTCGGGAAATACTTCGGTTTTATTAGGTGTCGATCGGCAATTTAGGGTCGGAGACTAGTCTCGGTGCCGATGTCCAAGCACACTCGCAGAGAGATTACCTGCGAACCCACTCCACCAAATTTGATCCTTCGAGAAAGGAATTTACTGAGAAACCAGCCCGAGTATTTTCCTTTCTCATAAGGGGGTATTAACATTCAGACTCCACTGCCGCTAATGTCGGTGGGAAGTGAACCAGTCTGGCCGGGCCCAGTAGTGACGGTTGCCTCATGGAATTGGCCGAGCATGTCAAACATGGACTTACGACTGAAGGGCTGATATAATTGATACAAAATGAATCATCAGATATTTTGGAGAATAGTAACTTCTTATCCATTCAGGCATCCGCAAATTATCTTTCGTATCTTTAGAAATCACCGTCATCATGCACGCTACCCCAGAATACACCCATTTTCACAACAAGACACGTCTTGACAAAGCCAGCGAGGCTACCGCAGCTGTGTGTGTCCAAAACCTTTCCAGATGGGCTGAAGCAATCGAAGAGATCAGCACATGGCCTGAATATAAACCACAACCCTTGCACTCGCTGCCTCACCAGGCAGAACAACTTGGGATTGGAAAACTATTTTTCAAGGACGAGAGCAAGCGCTTTGGCACCTCCCTTGGATCCTTCAAAGCACTCGGTGCTCCATACGCTGTCTTTAAAATCCTGGCCGACCAAGTCTTTTCGGAAATTGGTGTGGAACCCACATCAGAAGAGCTTCGAGCGGGCAAATACAAGGATATCACGCAAAAGGTCACAGTTTGTGTCGCCACAGATGGTAATCAAGGCCGGGGTCTCGCTTATGGTGCCAAGGTCTTTGGCTGCCGCTGTGTGGACTACATCCACAACCATGTCAGTTCCGGACGTGCGGAAATGATGAGGGATTTGGGTGCTATTGTTATTCGCATAGATGGCGAATACGAAGCTTCTGTTGAGAGAGCCAGGGAGGATGCACGAATGAACGGATGGCATTTTGTCAGCAGCACTTCCTGGAGCGACTTTGATAATGGTATCCCGCAAAACGTCATGAATGCTTACATGGTCGTCGTGGAAGAGGCACTCGAAGCGATTCCTGTGGTTGAAGACATCACGCATGTTTTCGTATGCGGCGGCGTTGGCAGTATCGCAGCGGCCGTTTTCCTAGGATTTTACACTCGCTTCTCTCAGATCCAACAGTCAAACCAAGGTAGACCTTTGACTCCACCGAGGTTTATCGTGGTTGAGCCTACAGAAGCAGACTGCCTGTATCAAAGTGCCAAGAAGGGAGAGATGTGTCTCTCTGAAGGAAGTCTCCGTACTTTGATGGCATGTTTGGCGTGTCGTGGTCCATCACCCGCCGCATGGAAGATCTTGACATGGCTTGCAAGCGACTTCGTTGCGGTTCCAGATGAAGTCGCAGTTCAAGGCATGAAGGAGTTAGCGAACGGACGCGGAGGCGATGTTCCTGTTGTTTGTGGAGAAAGTTCGGCGGCCAACATGGGCGTTATGCTTCAGTCAGCCAACAACAAAACACTCCGTGAGAAATTGGGGTTGACAAATGACAGCCAGGTGGTCCTGTTTGGGCTTGAAGGAGCTACAGATCCTGTCATCTACGAGCAACTGGTTGGCAAGTCCCCTGGGCAGGTTTTTACAGCACAAGAACAATTTTTAAAACGCTAGAATAGTCTGATAGCTCGCATGGCAAACGTAGACGAACAAAACACGATGGTTAAGACTGCTACCTTGACACAACTCGATCTATGCTAAAACGTCATTGTTGTTGAAATTGCGCAACGATATAGCTGTAAGCGATATTCTTGTACTTTCTCATCTACTGTAGGGTGAAAACATCTTGTCTATATCTTACAGTCGGCTATGGAGCCGTAATCTAGGGGCAAAACATGCGAATGTCGAAACATGACGCTTCAGAAGTGAATTAATTCATTTTCTTGGCCAAAGTTTGACCCAGGACCTTGCACCTCATCTAACAGGACCAAAGCAATACAACGGCGTCGTTGAGCAATGCAGCAAGAACTGTTTGATTGTTCAGAACTATCCTATAAAGCACTAGAGGCAATAATAAGTAACTATCTCTTTTGCCATTACTAATTTGTCGAGGGGAGATAAGCTGTTGCCTCAATTTCCACATCAGAATCGAAAGGCAGCTGTTTGACTGCAACACAAGTTCTGACCTAACTCATGGCGAGATTAGCAAGCGATAAACGTTGTCGGCCCTAGGACACAAACCGGCTTAATACCCTCGGTAAGTACTTCCATATACCCCTCATTCATTGCTCCGAAGTCCTTCATGTCAGTGATGAAGATGTTGACTTTTACCTAATGAGAGGTAAGTGACTATCATCAAAAGGCATCGGGATTCAGTATAGCTCACCAGGTTGGCCAAGGATGTGCCAGCCGCCTCCAAAATGTTGGAGATGTTCTTCAAAGCTCGAATCTGCTTGTGTTAACTAGCTATCGTGGAATGGCACGGAAAGGTTTGTATAGTGTGCGTTCCGTAATGGTCCCTTCCACCATCTTGCCACTGCTAGGGTCCATCCCCAAGCTACCAGACACGTATACCATGTTACCAACAACCAAACCCTGAGAGAAAGGGCTTTGGTGGCGGGGCGCCGTCAGTGCGCACTTCCATTTTAGTCAAAGCAGGCATGTTGAGTGATGAGAGAGAGCGATCATGAAATTGCACTGGACAAAGCAGACGCCTCTAGAGTCCAGAACCCGTTAAAATAGAGCTACTTCAAGCCTCCAACTATCCTGGTCCCGATGACCCATTCGCCGAGAAAACTCAAATTCTCTAACACTCGGCAATGAGTCCTCGGCCCCTAGCTTAGTCTCCGTTTGCTTATCTCGGCGTCAGACGAGATCCGCCACAGGGCCGAGAACGGACATATCTGCGAACCATGCGTTCTCTGGGGTACCCCGTATCTGGGGTAAAGGTTGAGATAAGCTCGAAGTTGAGATTGAATCTTGATGGTAGAGCTTCGTGGTGACTACTTATGGCGCGACATTCTGAGTATAGATACAGCATCATTGGCTTCTGACTTTCACAACACAAGCATTCTTTTCTCATCGTCCACGTTTAATTCCATCATAACGTTTGTTGAACTCAGAGCCTACAACAAGATGGCCATCGCCGCTACAGACTTGTCTTCCAAGGATGTCGAGAAAATGGGGCAATATGAAGGCAGCGTGACAGCTGGTCAAATGCAAGATGCCAAGCACATCCCACACACCACAGGCTTGGAGACGGATCCAGAGACTTCACTTCAACGAGGTCTCCAAGCCCGGCACATCACCATGATTGCTATTGGAGGGGCAATTGGCACTGGACTTGTTATTGGCACCGGTAAAGCTCTGGCACAGACTGGTCCTGGGTCCGTTCTGATCTCCTACACTGTGGTCGGGTTCGTTGTGTTTCTGGTGATGGCGGCTCTCGGCGAGATGGCTGCTTGGCTACCAATCTCTGCGGGATTTACTGGATATGCTGCCAGATTCTGCGATCCTTCCCTCGGCTTTGCTCTTGGCTGGTGGTGAGTGTTTGTTCATATCTGTGATACTTCAACTGAAAGCTTTTACTGGAATACATGCGCTGACTATCTCAATCTTAGCTACTGGTTCAAGTACATTGTAGTTACCCCGAACCAGTTAACCGCTGTTGCATTAGTCATTCAGTTCTGGGTTGACCGTGATACTGTCAATCCGGGGGTTTTCATCGCCATCTTTCTTGTGGCTATCATCTGTATCAACTACTTCGGAATTCGCTTCTTCGGAGAATTTGAGTTTTGGTTATCTTCTTTCAAAGTCCTGACTATCATCGGAATTATCATCTTTTCCTTGGTACTCGCTCTCGGTGGTGGTCCAGATCACGATCGCAAGGGATTCAGGTATTGGAAAGACCCAGGGTATATCTCTCTCGTCTGTTCTCCTTACCCTTGGGTCACTTAACTAATTCCCATGAAAGCGCCTTCAGGGAACACATAACGACTGGTGCCACAGGAAGATTCGCAGGGTTCTGGTCTTGTATGGTCAACGCAACCTTCGCGTATCTCGGAACTGAACTTGTTGGTGTGACTGTCGCCGAAGCGCAGAATCCACGCAAAACAATCCCTCGCGCTATCAGACTCACCTTTTATCGAATCCTCGTCTTCTACTGCCTCAGCGTCTTGCTCATTGGCATGATAGTACCCTGGAACTCAGACCGACTTCTTTTCGCAACGACAGAGGCCAAGACCGGCGCTGCGGCTTCCCCCTTCGTTGTAGCAGCCGAGATTGCCGAGATTAAGATTGTTTCCCATATCCTCAACGCGTGTATTTGCGTGTTTGTCTTTTCGGCATCAAACTCGGACCTTTACATCGCTAGTCGAACTCTATATGGCCTCGCCTCTGAAGGAAAGGCCCCAGCCATTTTCAAGCGCACTGATTCCAGGGTTGTACCCGTGTATGCCCTTGGTTTCTCGGCCATGTTTGCTTTGCTCGCTTTCATGAACGTTTCAGATGACTCAACGAAAGTCTTTGGCTACTTCGTGAATCTAACAACTATCTTTGGCCTAGTCGCGTGGATATCGATCCTTGTCACCCATATCTTTTGGTGCCGAGCCCGTGTTGCTCAAGGTCTAACTAATGACCAACTGCCATATGTAGCCCCATTCGGGGCATGGGGTTCTTATGGTGCTCTGAGCATATGCATTCTGATCGCCTTGACCAAGAATTGCGACGTGTTCGTTGGGGGTGACTTTGGCAAAGAAAAGTACAAGACGTTCATAACCGGCTATATCGGCATCCCCATTTACTTGGCACTCATCTTTGGGCATAAAATCGCGACAAAGAGTCGTGGTTTCAAGCCTGAAGAGGTTGATTTGTATACAGGAAAGGATGCTATCGATCGTGAGGAGGAAGCATTTCTAGCTCACCAAGCCGCGCAAAGGGGGGAAGAAGGGGCTCACGGCAAAAGCTGGCTTTACAGGACTTTTATTTCATGGCTGTTCTGAGCTATTCTGAGCTGTCAGAGCAGTTCAAATTGCATTATATATTTTCATCCGCCTGTATTTTGATGCTCTGCTTGTTGTTCACGAAACCGGCCTGAACTCGACCTGAACTAGAAAATTCTTTAATTCGAGGTAGCATTGAATTGATTTGACATGCGTATTGATCGTCCTCACGTCGAGGTCTAGAGGAAAGACGAAAATGGCCTAAATTCATGAGCCCTCTCCAACAGTTTAATCATTCGGTCTATTGTTTTCTCGACATCTTAACTCCCTGTCAGGATGCTCCTCCGTGCTCACATTCTGAATTGAATCAGATGGAGAACTTAGACTCCTCCTTCACCATATTTCCCCGCTTTCCTGACGGATATTTAAAACTCGCCCAACGCAGGAAGTTAATCTCATGCAGTTCATGACATACGAAGGCGAGATTAGCGGTAGCAGTGATCATTATATTGTGATTCTATATTCGATCTTATCTTGCACTTCTTCATCCTCTTCCACTCTCTTGACCAAAAACCTATGCCTGTCGTATTGGTGATTGGATCCGAGGCCGGTTGTGAAGTGGATGCACTACAACGCCATGTTCGGTGCTTTACTGTTGGGCCGAACGTGGTAGTGTCGGCCACCATGGATGCGACCGAGGATGGGTTCTCGGAGGAGTGCCATAACGCCGAATCCACCGGCCACTCGCGTAGATTCCGAGACGGATCCCCCACCACAATGAGATTGATGATAGCAAGCATTGAATGTTTGACATAGAATGTGGCATGATGTAGTCTAGAATGTTGTGTTCAATGCGAGACTTGGAGACTTCATATATCAGCACGTTTGCCATCAATTCGGCGTAGATACGTGATTCTTTCAAAGGTTCCATTTGTAAAAAAGTTCAACCTACACTCTCATCATGGGTAGCCACACGACCACCTCCAGCTTCATCGATGCTGACGATCTTCGCACTGATTTCGCCAGTGCGATGTCAGCCATGTACCGAAAGGAAGTCCCTTTGTATGGTGACTTGATCGACATTGTCCGAGACGTTAACACGGCAACTCTTGGAAAGCGGGCGGGCTCTAATCCTTTATCAACGTCTGCTGCCATTCGAACCACTTCCGAGAGACTCACCCTCGAGCGTCATGGCGCGATCCGCCTCGGGACACCCTATGAGCTCCAAACAGTGCGACGTATCTTTACGGTGTTGGGTATGCATCCTGTCGGGTACTATGACCTTTCTGTGGCTGGTCTACCAATGCACGCCACTTGTTTCCGCTCGAGAACTATTTCCAGCTTGGATAAAAACCCTTTCCGGGTCTTCACAACACTACTCCGGCCAGAACTACTGGCTTCCGAGGAGGCTCGAGATTTATCTTTGGCTTTACTTGGGAAGCGCAAGATCTTTACGGATAAACTATTGGAACTCCTCAACACGGCTGAGAGCCAGGGGGGTCGGCTTACCAGCAGTCAAGCTGAAGTCTTCATCCCTCAGGCCTTGCTCACCTTCAGCTGGAAGCCAGTTGCAGCGGCTACCTTCAACCAGTATAATGTGATTAAGGCAGAGCATCCCATTCTGGCAGATATTGCCTGCTTCCAAAGTTCCCACATCAATCACCTTACACCACGCACGCTCGACATCGATGCCGTTCAAGAAGCCATGCATAGGGCCGGTATGGCTGTGAAATCGCGCATTGAAGGGCCGCCACGACGAACATGCCCAATCTTGCTAAGACAAACGAGTTTCCTGGCTCTTGAAGAGGCAGTAAAATTTCCCACAGATGAAGAGGGAAACGACGGGGGTGCTTCGTTTTCACAAGGTCTTAACTTGGTCGAGGCAAGTCACAAAGCCCGTTTCGGCGAAATTGAAGAGCGAGGGGCGGCCGTGACAGCGAAGGGGCGTGAGCTCTACGACAGGCTATTGAATGAAAGCATGGAGAAAGCTGGCAATGCCAGTCCAGCTGCGGCTGATGCGATCGTAACTGAGATATTCAAGCAGTATCCCGATGATTGGACTCATCTGAGAAGGGAGGGACTGATTTTCTGCGAATTTCGCTGTGTGAAGCAACCGGATGAGAAGCCAACTAAAAGGCAAGGTGAGTATTCACTGCTTGAGCAGCTTATCAAGGATGGTGTTGTTGAAGTATCTCCCATCACCTACGAGGATTTTCTTCCATTTTCCGCTGCAGGGATCTTTCAATCGAATTTAAAATCCAACACTGGAGCCAGTTCATCACTGGAACTGAACCCGTCATCTGCAGATAAGGAGGGTTTGGAAAAAGCCATCCAGGAGAAGTTATTGGATGCAGATGAGTGGTATGAGCGAGCTCAGAACGACAGTTTAGATGCTATCTGTCATGAATTGGGTTTAACCAAGAGGGAATTAATGTCAGACGAAGCGGGGCATTGATACACGGTTTTCTAGGCCACAGCGTGCGATTTCTCGAGTCCTATATAGTTCTCTATACTGCGCTGAAGTAACAAAGAGGTTTAATAGAATAACAGTATGAGCATCTAAACTTTTTGTGGTGATGGGATCAGACAGAATAGTTAGGGTTGGTTAGCTTGTCTGACTGGCACTGTACGTACCAACGGCTGCTGATTGATCCGAGTGGCGTTCGGGCTTAGCAAGTTTCTCGCCGACTCTTTTGCTTTGTCCCCACCTACCAACCTTCACAGTTCTACCCATTCATCTCGCGAATCGCTGAAGCAAATCCGCATCAGTCAATTCCTAAAATCAAAGGCAGAAGAAGATGTCGACTGAGGAAGACCTAGCCGTAAACAGCCCCAGCCGGGCCGCTCAGTTGGTCTCATCCAAGATGAAACCCGTAGCGTTCGTCTCCCCTGCCCATCATGGCAATCAGAGCTGATTTAGGTGAGCTTATAGGTGCAGGAAGTGTCATGCGCGAAAGGTGAAATGCCCCGGTAGTCATCCATGTCGTAACTGTGTACAAATGAGTTGCGAAGCCGAATGCGTATACCCAAAACGCGACAGACAAATCAAAATTAGCCAGAGGTAAGTCAGGCTGTCTAATCTGCCAGCTGGCTCATGTTTCTCAAATCTGTAGTTATATCGAGAGCCTCGTGCGCGAAAACCAAGAATTGAGGAACCGCAGTCGACAAAATCGGGCAGAAGCGACGGTGCCGCGAGAATCCACCGATGACGCTGCAGGAAATGAGGCTCAGCTGGACACACCATCTCCTAGTGACCCCAGCCATAACCCGGTGCTCGACGATAAGCCATGGTTCCTTTCCACCAGGTCATCAAACATCCCTATCCTCATTGGAGAAGTTGCAGACGCGGCTTTCGCGACGCGATTTCGTCAGTTACTCACCAGTCAAGCCCTCAATCACACACTACGTACCAGTTATCCCGAGAACAGGCAAATAACGGAACTTGTGCAAGCTGAGTGCCCATTTCCAAATGCTACTCACGCTCGGTTCTTGGTTCGAGTAGCTTCAAAGAATCTGGATGGATTCTTCCATATTGTCCGTAACAGTCACGTGTGGGAGTTGTTGGAACAGTCCCTCCAAGCTCCTCAAAATATCGATCCATTATCACGGTGTAAACTCATGGCTCTGTTGGCTTTAGGGGAGCTATACTCCAGTTCCTGTCAGATGCAAGGTACAACGACCCCTGGTCTGGCGTTTTTCAGTCACGCGAGTAAGACTTTTGATCTACTTCAGGAGCGGCCATCAGTTGACACAGTGGAGGTGTCTCTCCTCTTGGTAGGTTGCCTACTTGTCTGCTCAACTTTTACTAACCACGGTAGTGTCTCTATTCCCTCTGCATCAACAGGCGCCATTCAGCATATTTCTTAGCAAGCTCTGCTGTACGGCATTGCTTGATAATGGGACTGCATTTCAACTTACCCGATTCTCAGTTAAATGACCCGGAAACCAAGGAGCACCTTGTTCGGATATGGTGGACGGCGTATATCATGGATCATACTAGTGCATCCATCAGCAGCCAGATTGTCTCGATATCGGACGATGAGATACTCGTCGACCTTCCATCAAGCACAATGCAACAAGCCGATTTCAAGCATACGGAACTCCTCATCGCTAGAATACAACTGGCGAGAGTAACAAGGTCGATGATCAAATCTGTGTATGGAAGAACACAAGGGGCAAAACCGTTCCTTCAGAGAGTTCAACACGCTTTACAAGGTTTGAAACAATGGCTTCAGAGATTGCCCATCGATATAAAGATGGACTCGGAATCCGCACAGTCAAAGCCGACAGCGATTCAATCTCTTCATCTTGCTTTCAACCAGGTAAGCAATGTGTGAACTTTAATACTCTCAGCTAACTAGCTCAGTCCGTGATTTTGGCAACTCGGCCAGTATTGTTGCATATGTTGCGAATGCATAAAGAGTCTAAAGGAGATACCCCCACCACAGCCGACCAGACGATCTCAAACAACGTCCAGACGTTAGCAGAAGCATGTGTAAGATGTGCTCGACATTCATATACTACTGTTGTCGAGTCCTGGATCGAAGGGTCATTCAGAACTTTTGACTACTTCAACACACGATACCTCTTCTCAGCTGCAACAATACTAGCTATATCCAGTCTTATAGATGGCCTTGATAGCTCTGAAAACCGAGAGAGTTTTGACTTTGCCAGTCAGCTTATAGAGAAGCTTCGCGATTCTGGAAGCTTCTCGGCCACAGAGTTCTGCCGTCGCCTCGAGGCGATGAAAGAGAATATCCAGGGCTATTTAGCCAAAGAAAGTTCATCGCCAGATAACAGAGGGGTGGAAGGCTATTTAGGTACTCCAGAGGAGTCGAATCACGCCGATATAGCAGTCCAGCCTACTCAGTTTATGACATCAGGCATGGCGCTGGCTGAGCCATCTTTGGAAGCTTTTTTACAAAGTGAACAAAACCTACCACATGTGGATTTCCTGCTGGATAATGCTCAACTCGGCGGTCTATATTGGCCTATATACGATCCTTCATGAATAATTTATTATCTTAATTTGTTACGTTCAAGGCTCTGCTTATTAAGCGGCCTAATATACTTCAGCTAATCCATGCTGAGTTATATATATAGTATGTGGCTATAAAATAGCTCTAAGTCTGCCTTCCTGTCGTATCAACCCCGGTTATTCATAAAGTTATATTTACTCTCTAAGATATATTTAGCTTTTATAGTAATCTATCTTCCTCATACATCTACTATACTTGTAATAGTATCTGGATATATAACACCTACTTGTCTCAGAGCTTCCTCTATAATTTCCATTACAAGAATACTTTCATCCCAAGGCATTCCATCACTTTCAGTCTTCCCAGCCCGGATGCATCTAGCCACTTCATCAGCTTCCCAATAGAAGCCATGACCCCAATTATTCCTCTCCTTGTCCTTCGGATTCGAGTACTCAAAGGTTTTGAGTGAACGTCCTTTCAACAAAGTAAAAGACATTGGTTGGAAGGCAGGGTGAGCAATGCGGATTTCCCCCCTTGATCCTTGAATGAGAATCGCATTGGTGTCCTTAGTAGCGCTTGCGTCGGTAGCTACCTGGAAGGAGCTTGTTGCTATTCCAAGAGCGCGAAGGCGTTGGAAATTCAAAATCAACGCGATGTTATCGTCGATGCCTGTGTGGTATCGATTTCCCGCTGCCATAACAAGAGGCTGCTCCTTGTTGGATTTTCCTTGCAAGTGGTATAGTATCATGACGATCCACGTGAGTGGGTTCACGCCAAGCGTAAGTAGCGTCCCACCAGCAAGTTCTGGGTTCACTTTGCGATGAGAATCTGGAAATACCAAGAGGTTTTCGTCCGATGCGGAAATGTTGTTGAATGACAGATCGGCGACGACGCGCGTAATAGTACCAATCTCGCCTTCCGCAACTAGGTTGCAGATTTCCTTGGTCAACGGCTGGAATCTAGTCCATACAGCCTCCATGAGGAATAGAGACTTTTCGCGTGCCAGGTTGACCACAAAACGAGTCTGCTCGGCAGTCACCGTGAAAGGCTTTTCGCACAATACATGCTTTCCAGCTTTGAGAGCCAGCAAGATATTCTGGAAATGGTGAGAGTGTGGAGTTGCAGTATAGACGACGTCAACATTTGCATCTGATACTAGATCGGTATAAGAACCATAAGCCACAGAGTAATCAGGAGCATCAATGCGTTGCAAGAAGTTCCGTGCCTTTTCGATATTACGTGAAGCCACCCCGACAAGACGATGTTTGATGTCGTAGACTTCTCGACACTCTGGGTTTGTCAACAAATCTTTGCTAAAAGCTATACCGTATCAGTGACGTCTGACCATAGGAATGGAATCGGGTGTTTATACCTTCAGCGACATCACCAGTAGCTATGACTCCCCAATTAAGCGTGAAAGTGGGCGTCATGGTGGTCGATTCACCTCAAGCTGGTTGTTTTATCCGTCTAAGGATGCTGTACAGATACTGCCTGAGCTCCCGGGCTGCTGATTTACGAAGGGAGATCTGGCAAGGACGAACTATCACTAAATACGCATCTCGGGCCACATTTACCCGATACTGCTGGTGCTTGTCGGCATGTTACGCGCTTAGTGAAAAGCAGCTCCAATCGGGATGCATCGAACTGGTCGGCATAGCTTGGATTTGAGACAGTGCGAGAAAAGGCGGCGTCCAACAATGATTCTAAGCTTATAACTGGCGGAAAAACCCAGCTCATATTTTACTCTTCTTCGGCAGTCAGAAAGAACCCTATCTCCGAAAGTTTGATCCACTCCATGAAAAGCACGTGGTAGGTCGTTCGAAAATGCTACCGCCCGCTTCTGTTACCTGTTAGGAGAGCGGTTACGACAGCAAGCTACTATGACGATATATCACTGTATTTTTGCTCTGGGGAGAACATCAGAAATAATGGGATTGTGCTCTCTTCTTTCACTTGAGATCTAGGATAGTAGAATTATGATATCACGGCGAGTATAGTCAATGGGAATGATTGTAACGCAATATAGTTGGAGTGCCTTTGTTAAACTAGGACATCTTTGGCTTGTAAATTCTTCGCTCCTGTAAGATTGCAGGCGTATCCGGGTCATGGCTTGGAAGAACAACAACGTCTTGCCCCCTGGCAAATTCTTTGATGAGCTCAAGGCTATGGAATGCTGTTAACGGATCGTTGTTGATGCCATCTGGCTCTCCCTTTTCCAGTAGCTGCAAATTGTATGTAGCATCACCGGTAAGGAAATACGTAGTCTCAGTATCGGATCGGTCATCGACATCCATGACAACCACGGAAATGTGTCCTGGGACGTGTCCAGGTGTTTGGACTGCAAGAATGCAATTGTCTTTGGTGATTGACGCTGATTTTGACCATGGCCCAACTGGCGCGTTATCAAAGTTCAACAATGTTGGCTTGAAGTTGTCCGGCCAGTGATTTGGGGTGCAGCCCTGCATGGCGGCATATGCTGGGCTTTTACCAAAAACCTCCCAATGAGCATTGTCGATATAGATGGGTACATCAGGTGCTACCCTGACGATATCTTCAAGTGCCCCAGTGTGGTCATGATGAAGGTGAGTGAGGATGACCGCTTGGAGTGATTTTGGGTTCACTCCTATCTTTGCAAGCTGCATGATAAGATCGTCTTCGGCAGCAACCTCAAGTTGATTCAGGACCGAGGCAAGATAGGCCAAAGCAGGGAAATAACCTGCTTGCATACATCGAGGCGAGGCGCCGGCATCGACAAGAATTGGCCCATCTCGGTGATGAATGAGAAACACACCAATAGGAAACCAATCAGTCCACTCGCCAGTGAAGCAGCGAATGAGCCGAAGAGTGGCATTCCGGTGACTCAAGGGCTGTCCTGCCATTGGAGCCCTCATTCTCACGCGGCCAGTAGACAGGAAGGTAATCATGCCAGTCATTCTGCTTGCTGTAGTACAACTGTTGTGAGTTTTAGGGGGGCAAAAAGATAAATTGGAAGAGGCACAGATGTATCGGTGTAAAAATAAATGAGGTTCGATGAGATTCAGGCTTTGCTCGGTAGTCGGCAGTCGGCGGTCGGCATTCGACAGGCCGCCCTTGAACAGCCAAATATGGGTCGACTAAAGTAGCTCGACAATACGAAAAGATTTAACTAGCTTTATCCCTGCTAGTTTCTTTAAGTGCTATAAGTCTTTACCAAAGTTATATAGGAGCTATGAGGCTTATAACTTTACAGAAGCTTAAAACACTTAAAAAGATAAACTAATTAAAAGAATTGGAGCTTTCCTATTAGTATCTGGGTTCTATGGTGGAAGCAGGGTATTGCAAATCATGCTGTAATCACGTCTCTAATAACCTTTTAAGATTCAGCTCCTAGTCTAGCATAGTCCTGAAGCTAAAGTACCTAGGAGAGTTTCTTGCTAACCATATGAGGTAATGCTTGCAGATGAGTCAAAATGACTAGTTGGAGCACAGAGGCTGAATATGAGAAGCTCCCTGGATAAATAAACCTTGCGTCCCAAGTTGTTTAACCAATAACAAGAATTTTGGAAGCATAGCATTTGTCTCTTTCTTTTCGAAACCACAACAGAACACAAATCATGGAACATTCTGCGGTTCAAGTCACCGGTCGACATACCATTCAGAGCGCCAACCTTGACGTGCCTGAGGCCATAGCTTCAGTCGAATTTCCATTTCTTCTCGGCCCGTTGGATCATCTTGGTTCCCCAATCATACCAGTTGGTGTGGTTTGGGTATATGAGTCCTCTAGCACATGTCCAAAGCCTGTCCCAATCCAGACTCTGAAGCGAGCATTGAGCCGCCTGTTGGACTATTACCCACAATTGGCAGGCCGCCTGGCTATTGACAGCTCAAACGGTCTCCGTTGCATCCATCGGCAACAGACAGGCATTGATCTGTATGAGTCGCGATGCGACGCGTCATTATCCGAGTTCCTTGACGCGTCGACCTCAGACTCTTCCCTCGCAGCTGGCCATGTCAGTAGAAAGTCTGTTGAATTGCTTGCGCCTTGGGAGCCTACCGAGCAGAGCGTTCAGCAGAACCCGCTATTGCGCGTTCAACATACGAGGTTCGCTTGTGGATCTACAGCACTTGGTGTTCAACTTGCCCGCGTCATGGCTGGCGCGGGAGGGTTCTTGCAGCTCTTTCGTCATCTGGCGGAAATTTACAGGGCCACATCACATGGCATCAAGGAGCCTGCACTGGGAAACCCGCCCCACATCATTCCCTTTATGGCAGACGAGATGCGCCGACTCTACTCACCCGAGGAAACGAAAGCGATGGCCTTCCCCCAGCCGTCTGGCTACTCTGCTGAACCTATCGCCGAAGAGCCCGCTCCAGCACTACAAATGACGAGACAAAGTGGACCGGTGATTGGTAGGGAGATACGTTTCAAAGCGGCAGAACTTGCGGCTTTGAAAGAAATCGCAACGCCCCCTGACGGCCAGTCTTTTGTGTCGACCTTTTCTGCCTTGTCGGCTCACTTATGGCAACGCACCCAGATAGCAAGATTGAAAGCGCATACTGCAGAAGAGGGAAACGGAGACCCGTCCTCGCAGCAATGTACATTTTTTACTAGCGTGGACTTTTCATCCAAGTCTGGTCTGCCAAAACCTTACTTTCCAAGTGCTGTCATCACGCCGTCAGTCAAGCTCTCAGCATCCGATATCGTAGATGCACCACTCTGGCGGATTGCCAAGGGCATATATGACACCACGCGCGCTATATCTGCCAAAAAAGTGTCCGATTTGGCAAATTGGGTAATAGCACAGCCCAGGAAACAGGATATTCGACAGACAGTCGCTTTTGGAACCAATTCTCTTATAACAACAGCATGGAACAAGTTCTCTCTCTTTTCGGGGGCAGAGTTGGATAGTGAGTCAAGTATCGCATGCGTCCCATTCACTCCAACGAATTTGGTTGATGGTCTTGGCTTCTTTCTATCGCCCCGAGAAGACAATGGGGATATCATTGTCGCGCTGGCATTAGACCAGGCTGTTTGGGAAGTCCTTGATAAAGATGTAAGCTTCAAGAACTTTGATATCAAGAGTGTTTAGTTATAGATGGGAAGTAGTGTTTGAAGGTGATGACGTGCATACGTTGTCAATTTCACAACCCAGTAGAAAGAGTGAATTATAGGATAGTGAAAGGCGTCTGATGTTACAAGAAAAATCGTGAAGTTTTGTGATTGCAGTTAACACCCACAATTTAGTGTCCGGTCAGTTAAGACAATGCACTCCCACGCCCGAGGCCATTCATTCGCCCCTTGGGATAATAGGGAAACCCATTTTATAACACTGAAATTTTAACCAACAAGTAGTTTCAGTCTTGGCTAACAAAGATGGAGGCTCACGGAATCAAATGTCGGATACGCTATATGGATCAGCCCATCAGATGAGCTCGTGGTGCCTGAGGGCAAGCGCGAGTGAAAGTGTTGCGGATGAGCTTGATAAGGTTAGAGCTACGGAGGCCTGTATGTTGCTGATCCTAGTGCTCTAACAAGTGCTAGTGGTGTCAGTTCCATGATCACCATCATGGTTGCATGTGAGAGGATTGTGCTGACTATTGCAAAGGATCTGACAGTGGGAAAGCAGAAATTAGTCGGAATCAGATTTGATAGAATTTTCAGGATGATTAAATATCACGTTTGCCTCACAAATAAACAAATCTCGATGGATTTATTACAACATTGGTACATACCAATAATCCTCGCAACTCATCAGCTTCCAAAAGGCTGCTAAAGCCGATGCCAGGGAACAAAGACATCACGATCACAGTCTGTCAGGGTCATCTAGATACCAAGTTGGGTCCCCTTCACCACCTTCCTTGACCGAAAATCCGTTTCCAAGATATTGAAACCGGTTCCTGCTATTCAAGTAGGTGTACTCCCAATCTTCGCCCCTGAAACCTTCAAGCATATGGAAGAAATGGATCCGGCTGCCTGCATGCAGTGCCGTCACGGGCCCATCGATTGTTCCATTCTTAAACCAGGATACACAATTTCCGCTCCATGCCGTTCGTGGCATAAACACTTGGGTATGCTCGAAGAAGTCATCCACGGAAGATTGAGATGGAGCGATAGCCTTGATGTTCTCTGTCTGGCATTTCTTAATGATGCGTGTGATGTACTTGGCGACGTGCTCAGTAATGGTGAAGACACTACCATGCCCTATAGGTGCGTTGGGGCCTAAGAACGCTTCGATGCCTGTCAGACTCCATCACGAGAAAAAGTATGAGAGTTACTCACTGAAGTAGTTAGGAAAGTCAGGAATGGCGCATGACATGTAGGCTTTGGGGACTTGACGACTCCATATATCCTGCAAATTTCCCTTGCGGCCGATGACAGGGAACCGGGGGTTGAATGAAACATCGAAGCCGGTAGCACAGATGATAGCATCGACCTTAATTACCTCTCCTGAAGATGTCTCCAGGCCGCCCTCAACAATCCTAGAGATTGGATCCAACACCACTCTAACATTCGTCTTGTTCAGCGCCTCAAGGTATGTGACACCGGGGGTAAGACGCCGGCAACCGAGAGGGAAATCAGGGATCACGGCATCACAGAGACGTTTATCGCCCCGCAAAGCCTCAGTCATGTATTCCTTGGCTTTTTCTTGCATAAGCCCAGCAAACTCAGTATCTTTCAACGTCTAGTTTGGGTCAGCGTACTGGCTTGGTCAGCAGCGGTCGACTTACCAGTGGAAAGTTTCCATTGACAACCTCTTCGACTGCCTTGACAAATCTTTTGTAGAAAACTGGATCTTGTTGAAACCTGCAGATCTGTGCGGGAGGGAACGACTCATCCTCCCGCATCTCAATCTCGCTCATAATACCACCCCCTCCGCCCTGAGCTAGGAGGTGAAGTCTGGAGGGAACAACCCAGGTTGGATCTCGGATGAAGTGAATCACCTCGTTTGATTCTGTAGAAGATGGTTGTCAATAGACTTTTCTTCCACGCATGAGGGGATTAACAGCTTACGTTTTTGTAGTTCTGGCAAAATCTGAACACCTGAGGAGCCATTTCCAATCAATGCCACTTTCTTGTTGGCAAAAGAGAAGCTCTCTGGCCAATTAGCACTGTGAACCATGTCGCCTTTGAAATCATGTAGGCCAGGAATTGCCGGCCATTTCCAGTTGCTGGAATATTAGTAATAGCCAGTGCTAACAGAGAGTAGAAACTCACTTCAGGATTCCGCAACTATCAAGAAGAAAATGACAGGTGTCGTCCAAAACTGTTCCCGTCTCAATGTTGCGTACTTTCAAGTGCCATAGTCCCTGTGTCTCATTCCATTCTGCCTTTTCGACCTGATGCTTCAACTTGATGATTGGCCTCATCTGCTGTTCGTCGCATACTTGACAAAGATATGCCTCTATTTCAGGTGCAGAAGGAAAGAAGCTTGACCACTGGGGATTTGGTCCCCAGGAAAATTGATAGTTATGCGAGGGTACGTCGCATTTGCAGCCAGGGTATCGGTTCTCAAACCATGTGCCCCCAATTTCAGGGTTCTTCTCATAGACAACGTGTTCGTAGTCTTTGAGATGAAGTCTTAAAGTTCGTATCATGTTGATGCCACTCATCCCAGCGCCAATGCCTATGATGCGAACATGGCGGGTAGAGCCTAGTGGCGACTCGGTGACTTGGTATTGGGATGTTTGGGATGGCGTGGGTTCAGCTTCTTCCGGAAAACCTGTTACATGAGCGGCTATATTGTTGAGTCTCCGTGATGCCATTGTGAAAAGACTATCAGCGCGAAATGATTTTGCGATGCTGCACGGGAAAGTTTGATTGGGCGACAAGTGAAAACTTTTAAATTTGGCAAACGATTTTGGCTGCAATATATAAATCTAACGTCTCATTTACTCAGGGCTTTCTTTTCCCTCTGCCAGCGGATGGCAAGGGGTCTACAAGGGTCGCGAGGTACTTAGTAGAATGCCAAGACCTGGAGTGTTTATCGATACCGAGTGCCGAGCTACTAGATTAGGCAGATTCTGCTTTCAAGTTGTCAATGCCGACTACCGAGCGTGTAGGATCGAATAACTTGAGCCTTCGGACCGACGCTGATACAAACCGAGGAACTTGGCACCGTTGATTGCGATGCATCTTTCAGGCAACTCCTTCTCACATGTGATCTAACGATGTAAATAGGATACATTCTGGCGGAAAGGATGCTATGCCTCGGTTCAAGATAGCTTATGGAACCCAGCAAGCTTTTTGAATTCAACGTTTCTTTGTAGCATATCATTGTTTCAACACCTATAGAATTATGATCGCAATGGGCTTGGTTACTCATCCATGTTTAGTTGCCCTGCGTCACCAGAGTTCTAGCTTTAGACGTTCGTCGCACAGTTTTAATTGATTTACCTATGCATATTCTACGATGTTAGCCACGTTGTTTGTTAACTCAAACTTCCAACTGATAGGCCCCATTCTGTAACCTTTGCTGTTTGCACAAGCCTTTGTTATTAATCTCAGCGTTGTCCTAGATCGTATACCGAAATCCCGGCAGGCCTTCAAGAACCTTGCCAGATCTATCTGCCCTCCTATTCTGAATCCAAAAGAATAATGCCAGGCCCCCAGCCAGGATCATGTTCAGAGCCATGATTCCGAAAGCTATATACAGACCAGGTCGATACGTGGGGTAGTCCTCTCTTCGAAACATGACAGAACCAATGATACCTCCAATTCCTCCAAAGATCGTTTGAATCGGTACTGCAAACTGCCTCTTGCTTGTTCCCACGATGTTGTTGGCGAGGAAGGCTAAGGCAGAGGGAATCGCGCAGTTACTTCCAGCGATGGCCAGGAACATGCCTGAATATTGCGCTGCTTGGCTGGTTCCCCATCCAATCAGTGCAAGACCTATGACATGGAGAATGGAATAACCGATGATGAAGGGGGAGCGGAGGCGAATCTTGTCGGCAAGTATGCCGGTCGCGATTGAGACAATAGCACCAAAGACATAGGGAGGGGTTGTCAGTATCTGGCTCATCGCGAGATCAAAACCAAATCCTGCGAGAATTGAGGGAGAAAAGAACGAAAGAGCGTATGTGGTGGCGGTAGGAATCATCAGCATCAAGGAGATAACATATACCTTCCAGTCCAGTGCGGCGTCAAGGAAGGATTTCATGGTGGCTGGCTCGTCCAGGACCTCGCCGCGATCTGCCAATAGACGTTGACGAACAATGCCTAATTCTTCTGCACTGAGCCATTTGGCTTTTTCGGGAAACTCTGCGACAAAGAAGAAAATAGGCACCGCCAATGCCACCGTGACAATGCCAGGGACGATGAAAACCCATCTCCAGGCTTCCAAGTTCCCAAGGCCATCCATGCGGCTAAGGCCATATGAGATGATTCCGGTGAAGCCAGACACCACCGAACCAAAAACGAACCAGATAGACAGGCGCTGTTGGACTTCGTAGCGCTTATACCAAGATGAGATGATGAATATGCATGCGGGCTACGTAGAGGAATTAGCCAACTACCAAACAGTATTCACAACAACTCCAGCGTACTCACATTGAAGCCACCCTCAAAGAAGCCTAGAAGAACGCGAAGCGCAAGCAGCTGTCCATACGTATTGACAAATCCAAAAGACATGGCAACAGCTCCCCAGCTAGCGATGAGTATTGTCAGATATTTCTGTGAACCAAGGCGCTTGATGATGGCGTTTGAAGGAATCTCGGTCAAGATGTAGGTGATGAAGAAAACCAGCAATGCCACGTTATATCGGTTGCCCGTCAAGTTGAGGTCAGTCTCCATGCCGACAATCTTGGCTGCAGCGATATTTGACCGGTCGATGAGAGAGAGAGCATAAGTCACGCAGAGCCAGGGCAGAACGTAGAGATCGGTTTTTCGAATCAACTTCCGCTCGGCTGCCACGGAATATGAATTCTCAGGAACCATGACTGTTTTCTTCGCGTCTTCGATATGGTTATCTCCAAGCATCTCTACGTCAATGCCATTCTTAGGGTCTTCCAAGATGTGCGCCATTCTATCGGGCATTGGACTAAAAGAAGCCTTGAATAATATACAGAAAAGATGGGTTAGGATCAGGGTAGGTTCTTCAAGGTTGTAGAGAGAGAGATTAAGATTTGTTGACTAGGGGTCCCAAATAAGGGTGCTGGAACTCGGTAAAATCTGGGGCAATCTGGGGAAATCTGGGGTAACACGGTATCGAGTGTGGGTAGAGAGACGAGTTACGACTATTTTATAGCAGATGACATGGATTGTGTACATGCGGGGTTGAGCCTCGGTATCATAGCATTCGGCAGACACTCATCGTGCCGTGAATCAAGATGTTCTATTCGTATTAGCTTAGTCTACGGGAAAAGTCTTGGCTGATCGCTCAGGCTTAAACCACGGCACCATAATAGACAGTCCTACCAGTGGAGCACATTACACGACCGGTACCGTCCCATTCGGCATGAGAAGAAGAAGATAAACGTAAAGTTGGGACATATATGGACGATATGTCTCTAATGGCGCTGGAGTACACTTTGAGTAAATGCTTTCACAGGTGTGGGCAGATGAATGAACTTCAAATGTTCTTTGCAAATTTTCATAGATACTTGTTCGTGTGATATTCAAGTATTGTATAGGTACATGTGTTTACGAGAGCTTAGGTCCCTCTGCTTTCTTCTTCTGCTTCTCCTCCTCAAAAATTTGCCCAGCAATCTCCAGAGCGTCCCTTCCTGCTGGAACGCCACAGTATATCATAGCATGTCTACATGCCTCGCATATCTGTTCTTCCGTGAAACCATTATGCAACGCGGCTCTGATGTGGATTTTGAGTTCCGGAGCTCGATTCATAGCGATCAGCATGCCCATGTTCATCAAAGATCGATCTTTGAACGTGAGCCCGGATCGGGCATAAGACGAGAAGCAAACTTCAGTAATGTATTCTGCTCCAACTTTGCTTGGTAAGTCGTCACGCTGAATCTTGTCAACCTATTGCATAAAAATGGTTGTGCGATTGATGAACCTACAGACTTTGCCCGCAGAGCACTGAGCAGCTCTTCTCCAAAGAAGTCGGTCATCATCTGGAGTCCCAGCAGTTGTTTCTCCGTCGGTTGCGACATTTGGGCGACTTTATAGCGGCAATGAAGTTATAGGGGATATTGAAGGAGTCGAGTGTGAGGTCAATGAATGAAAAGGAATTTGGACCAAGACAGGCGGGCTCATGTAAATTTATGTGGCGTCTAGGGGGGTCGACCTAATAGTTCTAGATTACCGAAGCTTTCGGCACAATGTCTTTGCCGAATCTACCGATTCGGCGAGCCAGACTTTGTGACGAAGAACGCATAAGGATGGTAGAACTTGAATCGCGATCCTTGATGACACACTTCCACTTAGATACTCTTGTGGTATCTGTTTCCAGATTTCCACATGCAGAAGATACATACAGCATATTTGACCGTTGATACACTGGCATTAAATCCTTGAGGGCATGCTAAAATATGAAGATAATTTTATGCTATAACTCATTCCATACCCCATCATTGCCACCTCCAAAATCATGGAATGGAAAATCCATGAATAGCATGCTCGCCAAGTCAACATGATCTTCGCTCGAAAAGGCAGTGTTGTCGCATTCGGCCACTGCCGACAGACTCTCACCGGTACAGTTCACATGGTGCGGATCGTTAACCAGCAAGTCAAGAACACTAGAGAGATCTTGCGTGAAAGGGAATAGGTTACACACACGGCTTCTGATGCTCGACGCCGCCAACATGGACGACCTCTCAGTTCCGTTAGACGCCCTACCAGCACTGCATCCGATTCCCAGCCTTGTATTTGCTCGCAGTCGCTGAATCTTTCTTAAAACAAGATCGGATCCACCGTATCGACGACGCATTTTAGCTAGAACACGGCAAACGATGTCAATCTCTTCTTCGCGGGTCTGGTTGACATCTTGTAAGCCGCAGGGATAGAATATCAAAGGCACTGCCGCTACCATACAGAAGAAGCCGTGGATCTGCAGTAGGCGCGGCGTGTCCTCGTGGCAGTCGATTTCCTCGTAGAGTCTTGCGATGCATGAAGCCGCGGCAAAAGATGAAGTAGTTATTTTCCAGGGGAACCGTGAGCTATCCAGTAACTGCAACAAGATAATGGTCACGAAATACCATATGTGCAGCTCTGCTGCAGGACGCCAGTAGGTACGTCTGGTCTTATCGGGGCTGAAAAGCTGAAGTTCCTCTGGCTGGCTACCGATCCATTCGCACAAATCATCAGCTAACTTATCCGTCAATGCGGAGGTCAATCGTTCCCCACCAACATTGACCCTGGTGATAGCTTCGAGTATCGCAGATAACTTGAGTGTCTGCAGGAACAACATCGGACATCGACCTTGAGTGGAGAAATCTTGCTCGGTAAGGGGCGGTATGTCATGTTCTACATGGAGTAAAGCAGAAGGGCGACCCCAGCAAGCAGTTGCTAAGCGATCCGAGTTCTACTCTTCTGATTAGTGAATGGCGCTCAGGTATAGACTGTGAATCAAGCGCGAGCCTACAGTAAGTAACCAGAAGATACGACGAATGCATCTTGGGTCCGAATATTGTTGATATGTGACATTTTTATGAAGGCCCATCTGGAAAGCCAACCGAGCTGCCATGCCTAACCACTGCCAGGGGCCATCTAATGTGACCTTGTCGGTGGTTATGACACTATGACACGTAAGAAGACACATCGTCTTCAGTATGACAACATTATCGTGCTCGTAATTAAGGTATATCAGCGTCTTCACCTTTTCGTATTGTGTTTTGCAAAAATGAATCATGTCAGAATTGTGCTACATCATACTTCCAGCAAGACACACAGCTTGTTGGAGTAACACTGAGGTATCAGGGCCTGTGAGGTCACTTTCTTCCACGATGGGGTAGAAGGGGTGCACATGCTGAAAGTATGCATCTGCTAGTGCCCTGAGCAGGGTTGGTCTAGGTAGGACATCCGCTTCGGTGAGAGTGAGGATTGAAGCCCGTAGATCCCGAGACTGTGGATAAGTGGCGCTGGTATCTATATCCTCGGCCTGAGGATCATGGCACATCACCGTGGATGGAGATATGAAGCCCTGGGGCAGCTGGGTGATCACAGGTGGGGATCTATTGATGCTGGCGACGCTTGACGAATCGGCATGATGAGGCAAAATGCTTATATCGGCATTATCGGCCGAACTACCGAAAGCCGAGACAACACTCTGTGCGGGCCGTTGCCTCGTCGGCTTTTGTCTGGTGCGGACCCCATTTCGTCGACTATCAGATGTCAATTGGATCGTCCGGCTCACATAAGGAAAAAAGGTCTTACACGCATGTTTGTCTCCCCCGACTGCAATTGGTGCATACTTCATCCGGCCTATTTTGCAGGTCGCATTTTACCTAGATTTCGGTCGTATTGGTCAGTGAGCAAGATAGAGTAGCCGAAATCTACTCACAAAGCCTGACTAACCTTTCGAGCATGGCACGCAACACACACGACACGTGCACGATCTTTCAGCGGTTGGATACGCTCCATTTATTCAGTTAGATGGAGCTCTATAGACCTTCGAGCCTCTGCAAGATATCGACGGTGTCTAGACAGAATTTTCGTGTATCAGGAATCAACTATGAGGATTTGGACGCGGCTGTGCTGCCCAAGGGCGGGGTTCGCAAATTCTGCCATTGGACAGACCGTAGATCTCGGCATTCGGTTCTCGGCATTTATACTGCGGAAGATACTGAGGCCGCAAATAATCATACTTACTCAGCCGCTAGAAACCGCCGCTAACTCCCAAGTGTAGAACTAGTAGACTCCTGAGTTAAACTTTCAATAGTGAGGTATCAGCTATTAGTAATGTCGAATAGAAGCTCTCAGCCAGGGATTACTCCAGGAACGAGACAAGCATATTTTCAGTGACTTTCTAGATAATAACAGCTGGTAGATAGTTTTGAGTTTGTGAAGACAATGAATCCGGCCCACAGATACCCAGGCATCATCAATCAGTAGATGACGTCACAAAGAGGCATATTTGGGTTCGCTAAGAATAAACCAACTGGTTTACTGCCGCAGCGGAAGAAGAAATCCAGGCTGTTAATGGAGTGAAATATCGGAATGTGGTGTATACTTGACAAGCATGTAGGTATTGACAGAGTCAATTTCTTAACACTTGTATGCCAAGAAAGTGTAATGGCAAAGGAAAGTTGCAATGAAAATTTGACTGCCGCTCGCACCGCCTCTAGGTTAGGTGCCCTTTTTGGCCCATCCGAAGCTGCCTTGCGACTTGAAAAGAAGGAAAGATATCCTATCATATCTTGTCTGAGTTATTGCATTACTTGACGATCTGTCTCCCATCTCGTGCATTAGAATAGGAAGTGCTCTATTGCGTCTGGCGCGCGTCCATGGCTAATCACTCTACGTTCTGCCTCTATTTAGAATTATATACAATTGATTTTACCCTTTTAAAAGCTTAAGGGCCTCATTTACTTATATCTTTAAGATGTAATATAATCGCCTTGCTAAAGAATTAAACCTCATACAGTTTCAAAACCTCAGCCATCCTTTCAGGCCTATGAACCTGTTTAACATCGGCTTTGAGATATATCACTCGGTTACGCACAGGGGAAATACGAAAAATGTTGGGGAGTTAACTTGTTACGAGTAACTAACAATTTTAGTGTCGCTTTGAGATCTATGTTTCACGGATTTAATGCAAGACGCTGACCAACGGTGGAGCCTATCTTCGGAATGAGGCTTGTGAAAAATCCGGAGTTAGATGCGGACTTAAGTCCTCAAGCTTCATTCGACAATGGCCACGGTCCACTTTGAAAAGACGTCACTCGAGCTCCAATGGCATTGACCAATCAATGATAATTGCCGAAATCTGTACCCAGAACTTGAGCTCAAGTCCAGATATATAAGTTCAAGATTGATGCAACGTGATTTTCGGATTCTATTCATCTTCATTCCTCATCACTTATCAATTCAAGATGGTCAAGACTCTTCCTTTCGCTGATATCACGGTGCCTTCTCCTGGCTTTGGAGCCATGGGTATCAGCTTCGGCTTGGGAAATAACTTGAGCTTGGAAGAAGCTGAGCCCGTACTGCTCAAAGCAATTGAACTCGGCTGCACGTTTTGGGACACTGCTGTGTGTTTTCTGACATTGGAACATCCAGTTTCGTGTTCAATAATACTGATATTCTGTGCTATAGGTGGTGTACCAGGCTGGCGTCAACGAGAAGCTGCTGGGTGACTTTATCAGGAAGCATCAAGTGCGCGATAAGGTCTTCAGTAAGTTTACAATGGAATTTTTCATCATGGCAAGACTAATAGAACAAATCAACAGTTGCTTCCAAGTGTGGATTCGATTGTTTCGGTGATGGCGGAATCACCAACTCTGCGACCCACATCAAGACGTACATTGATGGCACAATTGAGCGCCTCGGCTTTACTCCTGATCTTTACTATCTCCATCGCATTGACCCTAGTGAGTTTTTAACTATTCTCGGCCGATCCGCTTTATAACTAACCACATATTACTGTAGAAACCCCTCTTGAAGAGTCGATCGGAGCTCTCGATGAGATCCGCAAGCAAGGCAAAACCAAGTACATTGGCGTGTCAGAGCCTTCTGCTGCCACACTTCGAAAGGCCAACTCGAGTGAGTTATTATTCCGTCTTCTTTACCCAGCACTCACTAACATGCGTCTCAGTTGCCAAGATTGATGCTCTCCAAGCCGAGTACTCTGCGTTCGAAACTTTACATGAGACTGACGGCCTCATCGACACTGCCAGAGAGCTAGGAATTGCTTATGTCGCATACAGTCCCCTTGGTCATGGTTGGCTGGTAGATGATTTTCCTTACAAGACTCCTGAGGATTTCTCAGCCAATGACTTTCGACGCGGATGTGTGTACCCTTCCAAACTCAGTAAACGTGACCCGACTAACGTTGTCTAGCCCCCAAGTTTCAAGGTGAAAACTTCTATGCCAACAAGAAGATCGTTGAAGAGATCAAGAAACTCGCCACTCGCAAGGGCGTTACATTGACTCAAATCGCACTTGCATGGGTGGCTGCTCAGGGATTCATCGCTATTCCGGGGACAACTAAACCTCAGCGTTTGGAACAAAACTGGTCTTCGAGGGATGTTGAGCTTACCGACGAGGAGAAGGCGGAGTTGCGCCGGATTATTGATTCCGCAAAGCCACAAGGAAATAGATATGCGCCCGCTCAGCAGGCCATGGTTGGTCATTAGTCTAAGAACAGCTGGGTGGCAATGACCTCAAGGAGTAATATCAATAATCTCGTTGCTACGAGTGCAAAAAAAAAAAAAACCATTGCAAGACATGTTTTATTCTCAACCTGGCACATCATATCTGTCCGTAGTACCAAATCTTATCCGTAACTCAGAGTAAGACGGCTTCTTGGCCAGATTTGTAACGCAGATAGCCTAAAGATCTAATTCAGCATCGGAGCTGATTGATTCCTCAAGAATAGCTTGATATCAGCTCGGTCCCTCATTAGTGAAAGGCAACAACTCCACAAGATTATATAACAGATTAATCAAACCTGTTTAGTTAGCGAAAAGTATATCTCGAAAGTATAGAAAATAGTATTAACTAGTAACCTACTAGGGCTCACCGATTTAATATACGGCGCTAACCAATGGTAGAGCCTATCTTTGAATATGGCTTATAGGAAATCTAGAGTTAAGTACGGACTTAAGTCTATAAGCTTTACTTGATAATAGCTATGGTCCAGTATAAAAAGACCTCACTTCGCATTTTTAGCAATAAGAGGCTAGGCGACAAGATACCCAAACATCCCTGTGAGGACCTTTCTCGTTTTGCCATAGCGCATAGCTGACCCTACGTCCTCTGGTCTTTCTGCAGGGAGGATAGGGCTCCTTTCGACAACGCTACTCGCAACGATAATTTCTTAGATCAAGTCCCCATCAATCACCTGCCACGTAACGCTCCTTCAGACCGGTATGGAGCTTGTGGCCTTGGCAGCGCTTACGTTCCCGACCACTGAGCGGCTTGAGCCAATGAGGGCTGCAATGTATGTTCGGTGCCAACTCAAATTAGTTGTTTAAACCCCTACTCTTCTAAGTGAACCTTTCTTTTCTCTTTCCTCCTCTCACGTTTTCCCTGGGCGATAAGCCTTATCGATGGACAAAGATAGAGAGCTGGCCAGCTGGCTGGTGGTGGTTGGTTCTTTTTTTTTTCAGTTCGTACTGATATGTCTCTTTGGATCAATCACTGTCCACTATGTGACTAATAAATCCCCCAATTCACCCGCCTCTTGCCCCACGTCGATCCCAAAGCCACCAACCTCGCATATTTTGCCCTGCGGATACCTCCATTGACCCGATGGGGGCCTCCTCTTTTACTGAAAATGTCACAGACCATAGGGATGTAGAGAAAAATAGAGATACCCTAGTTTTTTACAGTGGGGCTATTACAAGCTAACAAAGATACAAGGGTTATAGTCCATGTTGCGATTATGATCGCCGCGCTTTTATCCCCAAGATATCAATTCACTACAAGAGCTGAACAACCATTCCATCCCGTTCAAGGGATTATTGGCTTACCTGCATCAATAATTATGCTTTGATGATCTGATGATCAGTAAGTTACATAAAATGAGGCCAGCATTACAGTAAGTGGTGATACAAGTGTCTCAACCTAGGAGAAGCTGCATACCTTGGCCGCTGGCCTAGCAATTACGCCCAACAACCAGTACGATTCCCACGTCGTTAAAAACAGGTATATGCAGTGATGTAGGCACAATCCCATTACTCCTCATCAACTACCAGGGCAATCCCGCTGTCTTTCTCAACAAACGCCAAGAAATGTAAGATTCTGTGTGTCTGTCCTAACCTTGCAAGAAAGACCATTCCTTGCAAATGATGGTGCAGACCGTCTCACCGGATGCAGCCAAGCCAGCTGAATCAATATGTACTGCATGTACGTAGGCCATTTCTGCCCGAATTCGATGAGCCATAAGTTGCGTGATTTTCGTTAACAGCGGATATAATCCGTCTCATCTCCCTTACTGCCCTTTAGTTGCATCCTTCGATATTTCTTGCCAGTATCACAACGACCAAATTTCTACATATCATCATTCATCAATCTTTTTTGCTTTATTCATCATGGAGTTTAAATACCCCGACAACTTGAACGAAGATTTGTTTCGAATCTTCACACTTGAGCCCGGAAAGGAGAAAGATGATCTTCAGGGTTGCCTAAAAACACACCGCCTTGGTGCAGCTCTGGAATATGAGGCACTTAGTTACGAATGGGGAAATCAGACTGAAATGAAGTCCATGAAGTGCAACAACTACGACGTCAAGATCACTGGAAGTCTCGATATTGCCTTGCGCCGCCTAAGGTTGACTGACAAACCTCGCTCTCTCTGGATTGATCAAATCTGCATCAATCAGCGGTCAAATGATGAGCGTTCTGCGCAAGTCAGTATCATGAGATTGATCTACTCCAATGCCGCCATGGTCATTGCCTGGCTTGGCCCAGCGGATACTGAAGCGACAAGTTCTGTCAAAGATGTCATTACTGCCTTTTCCAACTTGACACAGTATTCTGCTGGGGAAGAACACTTCCCAGATGATGATCAGCTGGCAGAGTTGAATCTTCCCCGTCGAGACTCAAGAGCCTGGAAAGACTTGAACTTGATGCTGTGTGCCTCGTATTTCTCGAGGGTGTGGATCATACAAGAACTAGCAGTATCGTCCAAGTTTACACTGCTATGGGGAGATATCACAATATCCGAAAAGGAATATGAGTCACTGAAAACTAAGATACTGTTTCTCTCCATGACCGAAGCAGATTCAAAGAAAGACTGCCCCAAAATAAGCTGGAAAACGGTCCCCTTAGCATTCCTTGGTGAGGACAAATGGGATGATAAGGATCTTTTCGAACTTGTTCAATGGGCGTCAAAATCCAAGGCTACAAAACAACAGGACAAGATCTATGCGTTAATCGGGCTAGCAGGTCAGTGTCATTACAATATCAAGCCAGACTATGCCAAGTCTGAGTCTGACGTGTTCGCGGACTTTGCTACAAGGGTTATTTCTACAAACAAAAATCTGGACATTCTGCACTATGCTTATGTGGAAGACCCGAACGAACCAAAACGTTCGCCTTTTTGGGCGCCAAGATGGCAGCCAGAGGACAGCGAGGTTGGCTTCATCAATGACAAATTTGCGGCCTCAAAAGACACCAAGGCTATAACCAAGCCATCGAAAGATGCAAATATCCTTGAGTTGAGGGGCCTAGAAGTTGATGTGGTAAAAGATGTGCGCCATCGAGTAGCGGAAGTACATCGAGACATTGCGGCCGCCTTGGAAATGGTCAAGAACCATAATACCTCTTTTGAGCAAACTTACAAATTGGATGCTATTAAGGTTATTATCCTGACCATGATGACGGGTCGAGAAAGAAGTGTTTTTTGGGTAGCCCACCTGGAGCGTCCAGAAGATGAATCCTATCTCGACAACTTCATAACGTATGTTGGTATCGTCTTGATGCAGACCAAGCAGTCAACTGGCTACGACACAAGCCTTACCGACCTTATTCAGCTTGCATTAAGAGCTAGGGGCCCCGTAGCTCAAGATGAGCCACATATAGGAGATACCTCTGAGGAGCAACCACTTTTAGATCAGCTTAAAAGGAGTTATCCAGACAACCCAGAGTACATAGCTCCTGCCCAAGAGCTATTCAGGCTAGCGAAACTTTCAAAAAAGAAGGAAGGTTGGTACAGATTCATGCAAATGATCTCGGTTTCTGAGCGTCTCAACTTCTTCATTACTGAGAAGGGTTATGTGGGTGTTGGCCCTCGTTGCATGAAGGCAGGAGACAAGGTGTGTATTCTTTTCGGTGGTCCAACTCCATACATCATCCGGCCAACATCGATAAGAGATGAATACTTGTACCTTGGGCCAGCCTATATACATGGGATTATGGATGGAGAGGTTATTGATGCTTGGGAGAAGGATAAGGATTCTAAGAATCAGGAACTCCAGGAGAAGTTGTTCAAGCTCTTATAATAGGTCTATAGTTTTTGACAGATTTTAATTTTCATAGTGTGTCATGATTACATCCTCGCACAGCATACCTGTCTGTATTATCACATGTCGCCCGTAACTGAAAGCGTAAGACAATGGCCCCGCCAGGTTTGTAACGCTGACGATCTCAAGTATCAACTGGAAACTTGACTTGATTGGATTTTCAAGGATAGCTCAATATCGTCCTAATTTCTGATCAGTCAAAGGCAATAACTCCACAAGACGATGTCACACGTCTATCAGTCCTCTACTACAAATGGTGAAAAGCGCATCTCGAAAGCACAAAAAATAGTATTGACTAGTAACCTACTAGGGCTAACCTAACTATTCATGTAAGAGAGAGTAGCCTGCTACATCTCTCGTACTTGCACAAGTATTATACCCCCCATATCCAGCTCTAGATCTAGCAAGAAGCGCCAGTGGGAACACCCTTGCACTTGTCAGACTTCTTGCCGCCAGTGACCTTGTTGTTGGTCCAGGTCCAGTTCTTGCAGTTGGCGCAAAGGATGTAAACGTTGGTGCCGCCAGACTTGACGGTTCCGGTGACCTTGTTGATGGTAACGTCGGTGATGGGAACACCAGTGGTGGGGATGCCAGTAGGAGAGCCATTCTCATAATCCTGCTCGATAACAATACCGTACTTGGCAATGTTGTTAAGGGTGATACCGTCATACTTGACATCGGAGACGGAACCAGTCTTGCCAGAAACAGTCTTGATGCGAACACCGTTGTCAGAGTTAGAGATGACCGAGTTCAGGATGCGGACGGTCTTAACGACGTTGTCGGAGCGTCCACCAACAGATCCAATAGAAAGACCGTGGCCACCACTGCAGTTTCCACCAGTGAAGGTGATGTCAGTACCAGAGTTGATGGCAAGGCAATCGTCCTGGTTCTTGACGACGGCACCAGAGATGATAACGCCGTTGGAAGAGCCAACATCGAATGCATCGGTGTTGTGTCCACCCTTGGTGTCACCCAGGGAGTTATCGATGTGAACATCATAGACACCAAGTTTGGTGGCGCCGTTGATGCTAAAAGCCTGGACGGGGGTGTTGAAAACGTTCAAGTTCTTGATGTTGGAGTTCTTGAGAGAGTGGGCGCTGAAGAACTTGGGCTTGGTCTTGCCACCGTTGCTACCCTTGGTGTCCCACCATCGCTGACCCTGGCAGTCAATGGAGTGCCCAGAAGCACCCTCGATGAGAAGGTTGTTTCCGGTGAAGGCGATGAGGGGACCCTCCCACTCCTTGTAGCCGAAGGTAGTCTTTCCCTGGAAGATGACATGGGTGTTGTCCTTGAGCTTAGTCAAGTCCAGAGTAGTTCCAGCAGGAACGGCGATGTTGTTGAGGATGATAGTCGAGCATCCAGCCTTGTTCTTGATGGCAGTAGCAGCATCGGTGAAGGTGCAGCTAGCCCGGGTCTCAAGAGCAGGGAGAGCGAGAGTGGAGGCGGCCAGGCCACCGAGCATGATAAGGGAAGAGAACATGTTGAACAGAGTCAATGAATGTAATAATCAAATAGTGTATATACGATTGGAAAAGATAAGAAAAGAACGAATGAATGAATGAATGAATGCTGATGCCAAGAACAAGAAGTGCTACAATCGAGACTGTCAAGCTCTTATATATAGGGAAATACACGACGTGAAGAACGAAGCTTCCGTATCAGCTAACGACAGCTACATGCCGTTCAGCCGTGATTGCGGTCCGTGTTGGATAGTTTCGCCGGCGTCATTGCCTAATTAGGCATCGGCAGTCCGGTCTTTACTCTGCCGGGTGTTAGCCAGGGGATCCACAATGTTGTCAATCTCCGGGGTTGAGATTGAAACGCTAACCCAAGTTCCGAAACACGCTTAATCAATTGGTGGATGTTATTTTTCCTCGTGGCTGTCATGTTTCAAGATTGGTCTGGAAGCTGATCGATCTCGGCTGCCCGGCACAGAGGTCGTATCTCCTATCCGTGTAAGACGCTTGAGAACGCGTGATATTATATTAACTTTTTGCGCAAGATTGTAATGGCGAGATGTAATGACCTTTTTGCTTTGTACTAGTCGTCACGTCAAGCCCTCAACGGTCGGCAATATGGCACCGGTCTTTTTTTCTATTCGTGGACGTTTGATGTGGGCATCTGATGTTGTAGTTGTATTTCCGCAACTGCCGTAACAGGACCCACGCAATCATCTAGACACGATGCATGTAATTAGACGCTAATCGCAGCTTCTCAAACTCATGAGGACTTTCAAATTGTTGATTTCATTCCCATGCCGTTGATTACAATAACCTCCTCAAGCTGACTTGGGCTCCCTGTGTATTCAGCTAATTTACTCGCCTTGTACTAAACTAATGCTGGAGGAGCATTCTTAATGAAGGCTAGCAGGGCTCAAAGTTAACAGAACTTCATTTTGTGTTTATACAATAAGAACGACCGTGTCTAGAATTAATGCAAAGTTCCATCGGTTGCAATCAACAGAGCCCATATCGCCACTTTATTTAGAGAGTGATTATAGTGGAAGTGCAGGTATGCATACTCCTTGTCAGTCACCCGAGTTCAAAGTATAAAAACCCAAATTTTCTGTAATCAAGAAACTACTACAGCGTTCGCATCTTAGTAATTTGTATACTTTTATAGTGCAGATTGTGAAGAGGGCCGCTTCATCGGACCATTTATTCCAATGTTTAATCGCACTTCCTCAAATCGTGAAACATCGAGTGCCATGTGTTGAATACATTCAACGATAACGAGCTTGAAATCAAGCAGTCTTGATGTTGTGAGATATTAGATAGCACTTGAGGTTGCAATGGGGTCAGTTAACGCCACACTGCAGTATGACGTTCGTCTTTTTTGGTAACTGGCTATAATCTCGTTGTCTCTTAGTATTTTGCTAAGCTACATTAGCCGTTCATAAGCCATTCCCCTATGCGGAATAATCGAATGGTCGCTCCCAAATACATTAAAGGCTATAAGCCGAGTACTTAGCAAAACAGCATGTTTGAGAGGTTCAGTAAATGATATTCATATAATATCTATAAATAGATAAAACCGCTTCTATACACTGTGCTGCTTCGTTCATCTTCATGTAGACTAGGGATGTGTATAGCAGTGCCTAAATGTCCTTAGCAGAGGTATTCAGCTGACGACTACGGACAGGCGCTTCAGACCTCTCGTCAATCCCAATAGTGTATGCGTTAGAATACGATGCAATCTATAGCGTCCGATCACCTACTTTTGCCGAAAGGACTGCGAGCCGCCAATGCTTCTGAATATGTCTTTACCCGAGTCCCCATGTCATCTGGCCAATGCTGTGCCATACCCTGCTTCAATTGTGTGTGCCTTTCTCCAAGCCCGCACCAAATATTGCTTAGAACCCATTCGAAGCAAGACACACCTCTTGACACTCATACTGCGCTACTTAGATCTGAAAGAGGTTCCGCCTGGCTCGATTCACTAATCAAAGCCAAACTAGCATGCGATTGCATATATACATTCTGCTATCGTAATGTGGTTAGTATCCTGACTTAACAGTACAGTGTCAATTTTCTTCGAAGACCTTCGGACGTTCTCCGCTAGGTGCTTCTTTACCTCACTATTTGTCTCGAACTACATTCTAAGTCGATGGCTATATGCCTAGAAAGCGAGGTGGTGGGATGTAACCGCTACGACGTCATCGACTATGACTGATGATGACGATCCGCCTTTCAACAAGAAGTCAGTCCACTCCAGTAACTACCCTACACGTGTGATTGGCTGCCATAATATCGGGCTCCTAGAGGCTGTAAAAGTAGACGAGAAGATTGAGTATCTAGATCTCAGGCTAGGCTCACCAGGAGACCATCGTGTAGTTTTTGTTAAGTGTGCTCATGACTGGGAACCGGTGTCCAAAACCTCTGAAGTCTCAATTCGACCATACAGAAATATGGCCAATCTCGCGTGTACTTTTATGCCACTGGCCGATGCTACTATCTAGGACTATATTGACGCTAGCTCTAACACTCTACACTTGGCTTGACCCTTCTTACCGTTATGCTAGTTCCGACGCAAACAGGTACTAGTGATAACAAGGGATAGGCTAAAACAATTGATCGAGATCGCAGAGCTGGGAGCCACAGGAAGCCTCCATGAGCTTGACAGAAGCGGAATTGGATGAGCATGGCTTGTACTCCTGAATCGCCTTACATCAGTGGCTGGCATCTGACCCAAACATACTGAAGGCGCACTTACTACTGTTTGGCTAACGGACTGGTGTGCTGGTGGAGCGGCTACATTCGGGACAACAAGCAGAATCTACCCTAGTAGCTTCAATCAAGATGGCCTAGTCGTTAAAGGACACTTTCATCCTGCGATTCCCTGGGTGAAGAGCCAGCACTGGTGAAACATCATCGACAATTTTGCAAGCAACGGCGATCTCTTCAAGGCTATCCTGCGGCTGGAATTCCTATGGACTTCCCAGCCGCCACCCCTATAAGTCACAGATATTGTGTACGAACTCGTATAGATAAGGCGATCGCGCTTTGCTAATTGAGCCTCAAACAACAATATGTTAATGTTAAGCCCCTGGACATGGTTTCGTCCACCTAGGCGGACTTTACACCAATTTGAAGTCGCTCTGAATGAGGGGCGGTATACGGCCTTCAACGCAGATAATATAGCTCCTAGAAAAGAGAATATCACTATGGGCATCCTCGAAACCGTATGGCATAATAATGGAACGTACGCTCGCCGCCTACTTGAACGATGCCTTTCTACGAGCCATCAACAAAATTCGTTCAGAAAGGATAAGTTGTCGAGATCACCAAACCCAAAAGACGTGATCCCACGTTGTTTCAGACTTAGCGATGAATCATCCTGCTGTCTAGCCTCGATAAGGGCCTCAAAAGAGTAGCTGTGTGCTATCTGACACGATTAGCTATTCTCTACAGCGTCCCTCACCCATAAGAAGTTGGCGTCCCTCAAAAGGCTCGCAAAGGAGCAACCAAACACCCCGGCATATGTTGTAAGAGTAATTTTTGTACATGGGGAGGCGGTGGCCTTGGTCACAATCGACATTCAAGACATTCTCGACATCATCATGTGTAATAGATTGGTTGTGCACTTCCAAAAAATAACGCTAGCCCGACCATTTATTCCGACGGGCCGATTCATCTTGAGAGATCTATTGAAGGTTTGCTCTTCAACTTCTTTGCATTTAGAAGTTGTAGAGCAAACCTTCAATAGCTACAGCTTATTACAAGGACTTTCTAGCCAAGTAAATAGGACCCTCTCTTCTAGCATCCTCGCAATGATTGCCGTACACAAGCAAAAGAAGTATGAACATCCTCTTGGGGACGAAATACTAGTACGAGGTAACGGAGTAGAATGGCGATCTCGGTAGGTATAGGAGCTTGATATGTCGACTTCCGGAGATGGGGAAGCATGGCAAATATCACGCTTCCTTTTCCTCGGTTTATACTATATCTAGCCTTGAATGGCTAAGTCTTCATCATATACCATAAAGCGGTGGAAAAAAAGGATGCACGCTTAAGAGTCGCCCTAGTCCAAGAGGGGATAGGCTAGGGAGATTTATTCGGGCTTCGTGTCGGACGAAGTCAAGAATCACGGAATTAAACAAAGGAGGACATGTGAAGATCGGACCAAGCTTACCGGAAAAGATCACTAGAAGCTATGAATATAGCAGACTCGAGTAGTGTTTGCCTACAGACTAGGAAAAGCTTCGAAACCTCGAGAAATCATCATAATAGCAAGGCAAATCACCTTACTAGGTTCGTTTAGGCAGCGTTGACACAGCTAGGGATGTATCAAGTGCTTTCTCGCCTTGTTCCTGTTTATAGGAGACCGTGACATTCACATAAGCTTTGCCTGATCTGCTTACAAATTAGCCCAAACTCAAAGATTCCTATTGATTTTCGTTGATGCGTTTCATACTGTTGCCGAACATGGTGGGTGCTCTTTATCTCCTTTCTTCCCGTACTGTTAGACGTCAAACAAAATTGGATAACTTGCTAACGCCGGGCGAGGACTGATCCATGCTTGGACAAAATGGTCATTTTCTTTCTCAGCTTAAGACTAGTATCAACCAGTTCAGCGCATGTACTTATATCGTTACTATTACAAAATCCAGGGTTTAGGAAGACAGCAAAATCGATATATACCTCGATTTATTAGCATATTCGCAAGGGACTGGTGGCAACATTAGGATATCTCGTAAGTGCTCCGATCGAGATCCACTTATCTACAGCCACTCAAGCCACTACGAGCTTGTTCTTCTCTCTTTCGGGCCTTTAGTGGAGATCTGCGACATGTTAATTTAGGTTAAGATCATAATGCCATGTGCCAATTACTAAGCTAACACGGACTAATAGCTAAATGGACAAAAGAGGGGCTATGCTTCGAACTGTATCATTAATCAGCAGCTATTGTATTTAAACTTCATCTCACCCAGAACCCTTGAGCCAACCTAGAATCTACAGCTCACTATCTTACTCCAACTCCTATTTGTATACGCCACAATCTCGATCTCTCATCGTCTAGCACGCTCGGTACCAGAAAAAACTAGACAGCCTACATCACGATGCCATCTGATATCATCTGGCCAAAAAAGTACCTCCCGGGTACCACCGACAACTACGTTTCAAACGAGGTCATCGTCAAGGGCCTTACTGCTGCGCAAGTCTGGCCTTTCCTAGTTGACATCAGCAAGTGGGAAATGTATTACAATAACTGTTCACAAATTTCACAACCACCATCAGGTCCCATCTTGCAAAAGGGCGATCATTTCAAATTTTCTACTTTTGGGTTCGCACCCCTGCCAGCTGAGGTTCTCGAGTGCGTGGTTCCGACGGAGAAATCACCTGGTCGTATCGCCTGGCGAGCCTGGCAAGACGGAGATGTCGATTCAGCGCTCGATGTTTATCATGCTTGGATTGTTGAGGACCTTGATTGGGGAGTGGTCCGGGTCTTGACGCAAGAGTCTCAGATTGGCAAGCCCGCAGCTGACTTGGCTAAGCAAAAGCCAAACCCCATGTTGCTGGGACACCAGGACTGGCTGGATAGTCTGATCTCGTACGCTAGAGAAAATTCACCATAGACCTCACACAAATTCAATAAGAGCACTGAGAACGAGTCGTTCAAAATCTATTAGATCTTGATTGTCAATACTGTCCTTGTACTGTGATGGTTATCTCCCAAGATATAAACTGGCTCCTAACAGGTCCATGTTGGCAGATAACTTAGGGCGCGATGCTGAGCAGTGCGAAGTTTTACGCCTTCTGGTAGTCGATAGAGCGAGTGAGGCGCGTTGAGGTAAAGAAGTTTATTGAGTCGATAGCTAGAGTCTATGAACATAGAAATGACGGTGTTCTATATACTAGTGGTAATTACTGTCTCTATAGTGAGCGAATGAATGGAGCTCACGATGATGTGAGTAAGTTGATAGGGTTGGGCTCACGCATGTGACAGTGAGCGTGACTTGTACGTCTCTGGGGGTTGATTGGAAATCGTGTAGGTCACGTGATATACCCGCGGAGATCCTGATGTATCTTTTGAGAATGTGGTTCCGGATTTGGTCAAAACAGACGCACTAACAGGGATCGATCTATCGAATTTGTGTGGCATGGCTAAGTCGACTTAGCGGGCCGCGCCATGTACTGTGGGATCAGTTCGTGAGCAAGTCAATTACCGTAGAACGGCTTTGCCTGAAGTAAGCATAGGGAGCTCGGAATAGCCCCACATGACCCGTCTCATGACCATCTTAGCACGTAATTGAACCACACAACAAAACTGCACCGGCTAGAGGCTACAGTTCCACAGGCATTTCTTACATACGTAGTTCTATTTTGTACTGCTATAGTAAGTAAAGTGCAAAAGCACGCGTAATCCTACTAGTGTCATATCATCCCATCTCCAAGTTGTACATAACATGACTCATGTGAGCCACGAATGCGTCTGAAGAATCGGGAAGTCTCCTCCGTAAATCCCCATTTTCTACAGTCTTCTACAAATCCTTTTGAGTAAGTACCCACCTCTGGGCGGTTGAATGAGCGGTAAATTACAACATTTCATGTAAGCGGCAACATTTTTAGAGTCACCATAATCGATGCTATCCACCAGATGCTGACTTGTCGCAAATGTTCTATATGCCGTGACGGAGCTGGGGGCATAATGTTAATCGTTGGGGCTGTATATTCTGACCATGAAGGACGCTTCTGCAACGGAGTCGAGACCTTACTGCCGTCAGTGTCGTCATGTCACCCATGTCCCGACTCATTGGTTAAAGTTTAGCGAAGCTTCGAGATGTTTCTGTCTCGGAGCCAACTGAGGTGATACTAGACATAGTAACTTCGTCAGTGGCACGCCTGAGACTCGTGTGATAAAGCTATATCGTTTTGTCACAGTCGGCTATGGTGCGGTGATAGGTCTCTTTGCTCAGATTATTGTACGGCGGGTTAGCATCTTAGACTTGATGGATGACGGGATAGAAAATATCGTCAAACCAGCACGAACACTGCTCGTCAGTCAACCGTTTGAAATTGTGGGAGTCTCATGAACGAGGACCGGTCAGGCGTAAGATTATAGAATTAGTTCCTTCGACCTTTGTGGAAATGAAATACATGATGTCTTCTAGTTGTGACGAGATTTCTTGAGATTGCCCTGAGTCTGAATTCGAGCGATCTGAAGTCAGATAGGTGAGTACCTGGACATATCCTGACGTTATTGACGCACAAAATAGAACCCGAGGCCATGAGTAGCTAATCTAGGAGATACCACAAAGCCCAATAGCGGTGCTACGTCGCCTAACGTACCAGTACTCTGCTTGGCCTCTTACAGCTTTGCCGTCGGCTTTGCACCTCAAGAAAATCGACGCTTCTTAATAATGGGATCTTCACCTACGATCCAAATCTCAGCAACAGTCATGTGCATGGTGTTAGCTTGTCTAATCCCAGAAATATCATTGAGATTGTCCCGAATGTTACTCTAGGTAAATCGTTGGGTTAGAAGGGTATGCCCATGTCGTCATGGTCGCTATTATTAATCACCGAGATACCTTGAAGAAATGTGATATGAAATATCTTCTCTCAAAAGTCCCAGATAAGTTCAATATCGGCAGATCAAATGCGACCCAGGTATTTCCCGATCTTCGCGTAGAAATGTTAAGAATAGCATGATATCTGGTCAAGCACTGGGAGCCATGACGTCATACAAAAGTCACGTGACAGAGCAACGCCCCTGAATCGAAAGAAAAAATTGGTAGAGAACCTAAAATTCATAGACAAGTCCAGATCGGACCATTGTCCGATGTTGTGTTGTCGATTTCACTCAATGTCAACGAACAGAGAATATGCTGTAACCTTCCATGTAAACAGATGGATGTTTTGGCTTCATCTCTAAATGCCCCCAAGTCCTAAATCAGCACTGCTAGGCTACCAGGCAGTTGGGGATGATCATTTTGTTTCAGCCTCTGTTTGCCTGACTCTTCAGCTTGTTTGGATGAAACAGCTGAGAAAGTCTGAAACAATCGATTGCATGAAGTGTCAAGTCCGAGCGTGCTACCGAGCCTTGGCACTTGACTAGCGCAGGCTTGTCTTATGCTCACCAAACATCAGCCAGAAGCTGAAACAGGGCTGTTGTGGCAGTGCTCACTAGTAATGTTGGATGCTTCCTTCAAATTAGATGAACAGAGGATTAATGGACCAATTATTGTAGGATCAAACAATCCTAATCCTTCCAGAAAATCCTAATGGGGTATTATAGATTGCGTGTATCCACATGGAAAACAAGCTTATTACAGAGTACAGAGCAGTGGATACATTCTCCAGGTCGGTCAAGTCTACGGAAAACAAAGAGGGCATGGGAAACGATCGCAGATAATTTAGCTAGCTCGTCTTGACTCCTGATACCATTGGTTCGGATTTTAGTACTTTTAGACTTCAGCAAACCATCACCAATGAAGCTCTTAAGCTTATATTAGACTAAACGCTCTTCGTGCTCCTGCCAAGGAGCTAAAGAATTAAAGCGCTTATGATTGCGTGGCGGAGTGGGCGGTAATCGACACTGGTTACAGGGAATGAGGACGTCGATCTCATTCAAGGCCGAGTGTAACGTCCTGATCTCCAAAGAAGGAAGCTCAAATGATGTTCATAAAAACCTCTATTAGTTCATTTCAATGACTAACAAGTACTTCCATGTCAGCCAGTCGGCCGACCCGAATATTCAGCTAGACGTATTGCCCGAATGGGCCGTGGGAGGAACATGCCAAGCCAGGGGATCTGGTGATAATCCACGCAGGGATCCTGATCCATCCAGGAACTTAAAACTCCTACAGCTTGGCGTAATCATCTGAAGTGGATGGACGTGTTAAGCGCTTAAGCATGATGTTTAAAAGGAGAGCATCGCTTTCTTCTACAGTACTTTCCGAACATCAATTTCATTCATTCTTCTCATTCACTCATTTCGAAGTTACTTTTGACAAGTAGCTATTTTCATTCCTTCTATACGAAACTTACACTCTTTTACTGTTTCACTCGACTTTCAACGTTCCACAACAACGCAACCATGGTTCGATCTCTCATCCTTAGCGCCGCCTTTATGGCTACTCAAGTCGCCGCCCACGGCTATCTGAACACGTTTACCCTCGATGGAAAAGACTATGAAGGTTTCAGTCGCTGGAACCCTTCTCCCGACCCCAACGCCATTGGATGGAGCTTCACTACTGAGGACGAGGGTCCCGAGATGGACATTTCTAGCCCTGACTTTGTTTGTCGCCGAGATGCTGAGGCGTCTAAGAACTATGGCAAGATTGCAGCTGGCAAGACTGCTTCTTTCTTCTGGACTTCTGACGACAAGGTGATCAACCCCAACGGCTGGGCCGAGTCTCACCGTGGCCCTGTCATCACCTACATTGCCCCTTGCAACGGCGACTGTGCTTCGGTAGACAAGACCCAACTCAAGTGGACCAAGATTGCCGAAGAGGGTGTCGTTTCTGGACCCGCCAACACTGAGGGTGTTTGGGCCACCGACAAGCTCCGTGAGAACGGCGGTGTCAACTCCGCGGTCATTCCTGCATCCGTGGCTCCCGGAAAATATGTCGTCCGAAACGAGCTCATCGCTCTTCACCGCGCCCATCTGTCTGAACCCGAGTTCTACATGCAGTGCGGTAACATTGAGGTTACTGGCTCCGGTACCGATAAGCTCTCTGATGGTGTTGTTGCCTCTCAGCTGTACAGCACCTCTGACAAGCAAATCTTCGGCTTCTCCGTCTACGACAACAGAGGCGACAGCTGGAAGATTCCTGGCCCTGCCCTGTACACTGGTGCACAGGCCTCCAGCAAGAGTGCCCGGCGATCAAAGGTTGCTGTCAAGTACCGTGGCTAAAGCTGTACAAGGTTTTCATCGACTGTGGAATATCTGTCTTAACACATGCGAGAATTTCTTCTGTTCAGACAATTTTTGGAACCCCTTCGCGAGCGACGGGCATTTTTATTAAATCTTTGACACTAAAACCCGACTGTGGGCTGTGTTGAGATTATTTTGACACGCTTTGTACTATCATCAACATCTATAGAATAGAGCTTCCAAATAAACTGGCTCTTAAATTCACTAAACTATGTCATGATCTGTCGCTGAACAACAAAATACTATCAAGATAGAGTTTCTCTGACGATTACTGCAGCCTGGATAAAAGCAAAGTGTCAATGGAGATAAGATGACAACGTAACAGGTTGACCCAGCCTGATTTAATGTTGACACGCAATGCAAATGTGTTTCGACAAGGTCTTCTCTCATTGCAGCATATGTATGAATTGTCCACCTCGTCATAAATATGAACTTTCGAGCCCCAAAAGACCGAGTTCATCTGACTACAGAAGCTTGAATCAATAATGACACGCGACCAAAATGACTTAGCCTATGTATGAAGACGTAGATAAATCCCATCTTTCCAGTCCAATAACCCCTATCGCTCACTATTATTGTGAGTATTTGGGGCATGAAAGGAGGTCCAAGGGCCTGACTTGAACCTTTGCAAGAACACTCTTTTCTCCCTTTCTTTTTCGCCCCTCAGTTGCTAGGAGTTTACGTTCATATAGGTACCAAAGACTCAAGCTTTTGAGCTGCGGAGTAACGAATCTTATTCCTCAAAATTGTGAATCTTCTTTCCTCCTTCAATGATTATAAAAGCCCGGTCTTTTCCCCTCAAGACAATCCAGCTCAACAACAACAAGCACACCTAAGGTCATAACCCACAAAAGTTTTATCAGCCGCAGATCCTGCGTGTGGCCCATTTAATCCTCCTGCATTAGTCTCGTCTTCTCTACTCTTCTTTCCTTGTATTTGACACACCAAAGCGACGACGGGGCAAAATCAACATGACGTCAGAGTCAGAACCAGCAAAGGTCATCTTTTTTGATCTCGACGACACCCTTTGCGATCATCGCTTCTCACTATATTACGCTCTTTCTGCTGTAAAGAGGAAGTACAGTTCCCTTTCAGGATTTGAACCGAAATATCTCAAGAACCAGTACAATTTTGCCCTGAACCAAGCGTACGATCAGTATCTCAACAAAACACTTACGCATGAAGAGTCAAACATCGAAAAGGTCCGAATATTCTTTGCCTCGCTCAACCTGCCTGAACCTAGCGTGGAAGAGATCAAGGAGTTCCGCACTACGTACAAAACAGCATACAGACAAGTGCAGAGAGCGACGAAAGGGAGCTTAGAGACTCTAACTCGACTGCGTGAGCATGGGTATAAAATCGGCATCATCACCAACGGAGGGACTGAAACTCAGACAAAAAAGCTCAAGGCCATTGGGCTAGATCATCTTGTCGATCGCCTCATTTCATCTGAGGAAGTTGGGCACAAAAAGCCTGACCAAAAGATCTTTCAATTCGCCATTGACCTCTTCAATGCCCCTCTACACACAACCGTGATGGTTGGAGATGATGCAAAGAGAGATATCCTTGGTGCACAGGCGGCTCAGTTGGTACCTATCTGGTATTCACCCAGTTGGCAAGAAATTCTCCGACCTATTCCGGGAGTACCTATCATTTCCAAGATGACGGATCTACTTGGTCATCTGGGAATTCACGACGAAGGTTGTCAGAAGGAGCAGAAATCTTCACCTAGGAACAGCTCAAAGGAATAATCAGGAGTATACGAGCTAGGCTCCGCGATTAGACTTATGATATTATGAGCCTAGGATATGGAAGGGAGATTCAGTGAATCAATACGGTTTGACCCAGGAAGGCATGTAAGAAGAGGTTTTATCCACTACTTGTAAAATATACTAAGTAGGGGAGTATAAGTGGTCTCCAGATGATAAAACGACTCAGCCAACCTCTGCGATAGGATCGAACTCGACAAAGGCTTTATCTTTGGGATAACCCCAAGGTTCAGGCTCAGAAGTTGAGGTCTGAGAAAAGAGACATGGGACAGACGACATTTCCCAAACTTCACCTTTGCCGCAATCATGCGTTGTCACGGTTACAACAACAGCACGGGGTAGCCGTACAGTGGCAAAAGCTACATCATAATTCAATCTGCAATCGCTAGCTATCGCAGGGCGGTTATGTCGGCGATGTGTATAATTGCACTCTGTGAAGTACGTCACTTGGCCTTCACCTGATATGCGGTGGGGGCGACTGCAAAGTCAGTCGAACCAGAGCCCTACCTTACAGCAAAATGCCGGACTGGGAGGGGGCTTGGAGCATTGTTCCAGGCTGAATAAATTGGCCTGAGAAACATCTTGGAACAACCATAGGTATGAGTCCAGCCATTTCTCAAATTTCTTAGAGGAACTTCATTATTTCCCATCGAAGAATATATTTAATTCTAAAACAATACTAACGTCGACTTGACCAGAACACAATATCATCGTTGAGGTCAGACCCAGGATGTGCTGAATAAATAAAATACTTCTAATTTACTAGGTTAATGCAGACCTCAACATTATCTGCCTTTTAATTCTATCGCTTTATCACTGGTCTCTCATAAAACATCAACGTCATTTGCTTCTATGCCTATAAAACCAGTGAGATAATTCTGCTAACCTTGAACTTGTTATAGCCCCCAGTATAAGAATTTAGACTAGAGTCACATCTCTCAGACATATATGCTCTGGCTCAACAGCTTCTCCATCCATGATCCCATAGACAAAACACTCCCCAACGAAATGAAACTTACCCTCACTACCTACTGATCTCAAAGCATATGGCAACGGACATCTATCAAACACATACACAACGTCTCCCTTGTCAACACGCCCAGGAAACAGTCCCAACTACCCCTTGCTTGTGATTCCTAGCCTTCGATTCCCCAATGCACGTCTCAAAGCCGTGCGCACTTCTTGAAATGTCTGACCCAGAGTACGCTTCTCCAGACTAGAGAGCTCTATCCTCCCTTTACCCTTGGGGCGCGTCTGACGAGTCGAGTATGTCTGCCCCAGAAGTGAAGGTGACTTTCCCGTTGTCTCGTCAATGAGAAAACTAAATATCTCAGCAAAGGACTCGGGACACTTGGAGATGCCATCGCCGTTCTTGCCAGCAACAAGGGTTTTCCAGAGAGCTTCAAAGCTAGCACCTCCGTAAGGCCCATTCTGCATCCGTGAGACAAAAGCGACAGAAGCTAGTAAGGTGGTATTCTCGGTCGTTGGGTTTCGATAGCTGATATCCGGGTTGACGAATATATCGCTAACCTTCACGATAGTGTCAAAAAAGACCCCTGGCGTGGTGAATTCATCTTGGTTGATCTTGGCCATGGGCTTTCCACGGTTGTTGGAATAGCTGAAGCGTCCACATGCGTTGTAGAGACCATTAAACGCGAGCGATCCACTGAGTGCAGCCGTTCTAGGCGGTACCCTCCAGTCAGGAGCCCAAGATGGCAGATCAGATGACTCGTGTTCCACTGCTGCCAGGACCACGGATACTCTCATCCAAGGGTTTGGTTCATCATCTCGTATATAACGGGCTGTTGTATCTCGGTAGAGGTCGGCTGTAGTACAGTCTGGTTCGTAACTGACTCTGATAGCTGCCCTCTCTGCATCGTTGCACAGTCCAAGAAGACCATAGATTCTATCTCTGGGATCCTGGCATTCGGCATTCCGCGTTTTGGTCAAGAAGCTGAACAGCGCAGAATTATCCCTGGTGTTTCGAAGACTTTCGATGTTCCATATTGCTTCACCCAAATGACCCTGTTGGCTGATACTTGTAGAGAACTTTTCTTCTAGCTTGCGCGATATACCACATGTGTTGAGATGAAGACACGCAGTTGTGAGCGTCTCCCACGGTAAGAACCTGTCGCCGCAAGCAAACCATGTGCCTTGAGTTGCCGAGAGCACGGCCTCCTGGATAATCCAGACCCTCGTAAACCACTTACGAGACAGCAGTTTGCACAGATATTCCCAGTCTTTCGAGCCCTCTGCTGGAAGACCGAGCCTCTTTAAATCTTTAAGGTCGGGCTCGGAAAATGTGAATTGCAGACACGAAACAATCCGTTCAAGCAGTTTCAGTGCAGAATCTGACCCGTTTTCGGCCTCCCCGAGCCAGATGACTGTGGTTGTCGCGAGCCGGTATATTCTGCTCATCAGTGGGACCTGCTGTGCCCTTTCACTTTTGTCTTTCTGATTGATGCAAATCTGGTCAATCCACATCATGATGGATTCACGAGGCTGGCGGAATTGCCTGAGCGCAGCCTCGAGCGACTTTGTGATCTCCATGACGAAGCCGTCGCATTCCATCTTTCCATCAAAGACTGGAGGGCCCCATGTATAGCTTAGAGCCGTGAAGAAAACAGGAATGGTATAGTCTGCGCTGGACATGGCCCATCTAGGCTTATAGCCTAGAGCTGAGTGGTCGAATTCGGTTGTGCAATGATGAAGAGCCCCCTGCAGTCTTTCTGTGCCTACGCCTGGCTTGAGCTCAAGCACACGGATCTCGTAGGGATTGTGTATTGGTTTGTACAGTCCTTGACCGGTGGTGTAAGGTGAGCCCTGGGGAGATGGCCGATGCTTGATCTGAGAGATGAATGCGTCCAATATCTCCTGCGGATATGAGATCTCTCCAGCCCGGGCGAAAAATGAACTGTCGGAGATGCTGTGAGTCTCCAGTCCCAGTCCATCTCGGTACAGGTTGAGAGGGTTCTTGGTGGATTTAGACATCTTAGAATGGTAAGTTGATGTTGTAATGAAAAAGTGAGGCTTTAAGATTAAGACCTGACTGCGGCCTTATTTAACCCTACTTGAAAGCGGCAACAACCGCGCCGACTATTACTCCGAGTTGCACTGCTTCAGCCTGATAGCTACAGCCTGACTTTGCTTGGCTGGCGTGTTAGGCCAATTTTCCAATGCCTGGTAGTCAGATAAGGCTGTGAATTGCGTGTCATAATTGGCCAAATCACAAAAGAGCAGCAAAAGCAAACATAATTAATCTTGGCTTGTATTTTGACTCGCGTTCAACTCGTATCCTGTTCTTCCTCCCTACCGACACAGACGTAAATAAGCTGCAGAATTACCTAAAATACAAGAACAACGATATTACGAAGCCCTGTGCATAGCTTGAGCGTTTTCTGTGATTTTGTTATCCTGTTTCGAGTTGAACCTCGGTTGAAGTTTCTCTGCTTGTGTGCCAGACTACTAAGAGGGTATCTATATCATGTGTTACATTCGGTGGTAGGCACCGCAGGAGAGCTAAACCCGTAAACTGTGGCTCGTAGTTACACTTGATGATGAGGCTGAGCTAAATGAAGGTGATGCGGGTCCTGACTGCGTCAACCAGTAAATAGAGAAGAATTTGGAGATTACCAAATCCTACTTTTTTCTTGTCAGCCATCTATCATATAATAATTAATTACAGTTTTCTGGGTCCCGCTCATGTCGCTATGGTTAGGGCTGAGTGGCGGTGAGGGTGCCTCTTTAGCCTTTCGTTATTACTTCTTTATAGACACTATTATATTTAGCCTATTATTTAGCATTGCTTATTTCTAGGAAGGTATCTGAGAAGCTAGCATTAGTTCCTTTAGAAGATTTGGCAGATCAGATAGATCTTGCAACGAGGGAAAAGATTTCGGGAAGAAGGTTTTTCAAGTGAGACAAAGCTGGGGAGATCATGAATATGAAATGCAACCGTCAATAGGGAAGCCTAATAACAGGTTTAGGAACGATGTTATGAGCCGAGTCAAGTTTGTCTCCGATTGACGATGTGAGAAGAAGCGATGCAACAAAAAGAAAAAGTACGAATCGTGGATAGTCATGAGTTTTGGAGTGTTTGAAGGCTAGAAGTCGCAAACGCAGATTCCGAGTTCTGCGTTGCTGAGAATCAGCGGAAGCTCGAGGGCTTCCTTAAACAATTATGCAAGACACAGGGGCCGAGTTTCTCTGTAATGGATCAGCGCTCTTCATTCCTTTGTTATGACTCGACATACGAATTTTCTTAGTTGTTGACCCCGAAAACTTTTTGCATTTCCAATTCCTATCCCTTGAGACCCACTTCTCCCTAGCTATTCCTTTGCTCAGCAATGGATACCGACCGATAGTTTCAATTCTAAGGGGATTAGTCAGACATTAACTATTGATACTAGCCCCAAGACAGATAGCCTACTTATGAGAAGATAGCTGAGATTGGCCCCGGCTAACGCCACATGTAGGGAGGGCATTCTCCCTGCTGTACGGTCTAGGAGCATAAAGAAAAGTTCAGACCCGGTCTGTCGCATTTCCTGCTCCAGCAGCAATTACCTCACGCCTCAACTATGTCAAAAGAGAAGACTTCAATACGACCGTTGACGACAGCTGTCATTGTCATCGGTGTACTCTTTATTCTTGCACTTCCGCTTCTACTCAGGAATCCGAATTTAGTCGCGATTATCCCGACAACAAGTTCAAATGACTTGCAGGTGCCAAGTGAGCGTTTCATAGTCGCCTTGTAAGCATTCTCTTGGGGTTTGTAGGAACAGCAACTTGCTAACAGATATAAGCGGTGACTCTTACACTCGGAGCGGTTTCAAAATGAACTGGACGTATACGAGGACTGGCCCCCAAATGGACGCCATGGAGAGGACAGACCGGCCAAATGGCAAACTTCTAGCCGGCCCACGAGCGGAGAATCCAATCGGCAATCCGAAATGGCCAGGAAAAACATCGTCTGGTGGCAAGAACTGGGTCATGTATATGGCAACTAAGTTCAATACCACGCTTACTCTGGCGTATATATTCGGACGATCGGCTTCTGTGGTAGATGCGGAGATAATACCACCGAGAAGGAATTCAACTCCCACTTTTGGGAATCAGATCATCCATTTCAATGATAGTATCGGCCATCGTCCTCATTACGCCGCGTGGACCTCCGATAACATAGTCGCGACGATCTGGTTCGGCCTTAATGACCTGTCTATGGCTTTCAACAAGAACGGACAGGACGATTTGCTGGAGGCGGCAAACCGACGTATATTCGAGTTAACTGAAATCCTGTATAACATAGGGGTTCGGAATTTCATCTTCATTGAGATGCCACGTAAGCGTTTCTCCTCCCCCTCCCTCTTGACTCAAGGTCATTCTAATAAACAGTTAGCCATTGAATTATTCCCATCACACCAGGCAAAGAAGCTTAGTGATAATAGCTATAAGCACGAAAGGTTCTTGTATGCTATCAACCTATGGAATGGGCTTCTCAGACAAAATACTATTCTATTCCAGCAAACCCATCATGACGCAAAGGCAACATACGTAGAAGTATGGGACATATTCTATCAGGCTTTCTTACACCCCCAATCTCTCGGGGCACCAAACTCAACTTGTGTTGATCGCAAAGGCAAGCACTGTGTAAGTCGGTCGTTCTAATCACGAGCTATCATCCATTCGTTAACCAGTCAAAGCTATGGGCTGATCCCGCGCATCCTGGAAGGAGGATTCATCAGCTTACTGGGGCTAGAATAGCGGAAAAAGCATGGCAATCTAGTATTTAGCTTTGTTCGAAATAAAATAGTATCAGTAGTGGCTTCCAGATCAGGGTCATAGGATTCCCTCCGTCTTACATCTTCTCGTCCAGCAGTGTTCGAAGTGATATAGGGAAGGCTACCTTTAGCTGTACATCATGATGGATCACCGCCCGTCTAGGCCACTCACTTATCATATACGTGAGTCAGAAGAAAAAGGTTAAACCAGTCAGTGCTTACTTCGTCTAGCTTTAGCTAACACTGCTATCAAAATCAATCGTTAGTTAGCCGAAACTGTAATTGTACATGTGATACGGCCGACTATATGAGGGTGCTGCCTTTTAGAGGTATGCTTTAGCTATCATAAAGAACACAATATTTCCACAATTTAAGCATATACTCTATCCTCCGGCTGTAGCTTAATTTAAGCTTTTAGAGCTTCTCCTTGCGTTATGACTCTAAATCTCTTCTGTAAGGGTTATAAAAGGGTGGTGACGACCGACAGCTCCCCGAGACACGGCACTTTGAGACATGGCACTTTGAGACACGGAATTTCGAGGAGGGAAACCATGATTACGCCTTAGCAGATAGGGAAGACACAAAAGCCCTTGGAAAGGAGGGCTTTTTCTTCGAACTCTGGAGTAGTGCGAATCCTTATAATCACCACCATTCTTTTGACTAAAACATTCGCGCAGCGTCAAGTCAAACAGGCTATACCGTGAGCGACGAGAATATACCCGATGACCCTACAACTCGATTAACTCTCTCTGAGTTTTATTCACATCGTCTTTTTTTCTACTTCTCTTTTTTTTTTTTTTCTTTTTTTTTCCTTCTTTCTCGAAGGCTAATCACAACCATGCCATCCTCGTATCATCCGAATCACTCTGCATTCCGCGGTTCTCTGTTCACTATTTCAGAGTGTGAGTGCTATCGCGATGGTGAGTACAGACACTAGAAACACGGATTCACGGCGGGTAGGGAGATCACATATGCGATAGGGTGGTCACATATGCATGGGTCATTTGATACGCGACACGCTCATGGATGACCATATCGAGTGTTGACTTATGATGAGAATTCATTCAGGACTCCAGCAGACCTTCGAATAGTGAGCAATACTAGCGGAAGAAGGGTACCAGACACTATCGAGGCTGTGCGCTTCGGCAGCGTCTTCAGTTGACTACCAGCTACCCGTACTAAATACAAGCCAACATTTCTTTATCAAGCCCTCAGCTTTCTCCGTCTTCATAAATATCCGTAGCAAAGTACTCAAAGTCTATAGAGACTCCCGGGTCACTGAATATTCCCAGATAAAAACCTGTCTCATCGGCCGGAGGCCCCCCTGTAGGATGAAGAAGGTAGACGTAAAAGTTGCGGAATCTTCCTTGGCGATCAGTCAGGATTGGCGTGATTTGCACATTTGGTACACGCGCAAACTTCTTTTTGAAGTTGAATCGTGTTGGTTGGCCATTGGTGAATCTCGTGATTCGGCCCTTTCCAGCCTCGACCTCTCCGTTACCACCATGCTGATTATCCCAGAGTTGGCCTAGGCAGACGTATTAGCATATGCCACTTGATAGTCAATTGTGGCTTAGCCCTCACCTTGCGTGCTCATTTTACTTTTGGGCTATATCCTTTTGTTCAAGGGCTGTGGTAAAAGGTGAAAAAGGTTGATAAACCCAAGGAGGAGCTGTACCTTCTTAATATACCCGTTGACCAGGCTAGGGTACGCATGTCTTGCGTGATGAGTCACTCCGTCTAGCTCCAAAGCCAATAGCCAAGAGCGGCACTCTTTGTTTCATCTGATCGCCTAATGGCCAAACACACGTCAAGTGTCTCGGAAGCGGTACGGCAGTCATGCAAGAAGCAAGAAGGCGGTATTAGGTAGGGAGGAGTCAGGGTCACAGCTACTCGCTATCTCAGATCTTCAATACAACGACACATGACACACATATTCTGAACGAGTCCAGTAGGAAGTCTCCAGTGGAATTTTCTTTTTAGGCACTTAATCCTAGGTAAACCTCCACAGCTCCAACCAACAGCATTGATATTCCATCGAACATGGTTGTTTAGTGTTTTACCATGAATTTTGATCCTTTATTCCCCCACAAGTTGCTAGATAACATTGTTTGAATTCGATGTAGTTCGATTTCTGCTTAATGCATGCCTCTAAGCCCTCCCAACAACTCTGATGTTTCACGAATGTCAATTATCGACGTACATATTTGCAGTGGAGACAAAGTTATCTTACATCGGCGTGAACTGCAAGAATCGCGTACGATACGCACAAAATTGCAGAATTCAGGCTGAGAATCTTCATGTTGAAAGAAAAAGGCGGTCGTGTCGGGGTGAGATAATAGGATTTCTGGTTCAATAAGAAAATGAATTAGGGCAACTGAGATGCGAATGGGGCACAAACAATGCCTTCTTATATTGCTCATTTGTTTGCATCCAGCGGGTAGTTCATCATGTCGATGATGTGAAGATTGACATAGACATGGGATATGGAGACACGTAATATTGAGACATAGCATATTGAGACACGGCATACTGAGACACGGCATATCAGTGATCGATGTCACTACAGTGGGATGCATAATCAGATGCCCCCGCTTTACATTTCTTGACCGGCTTCCTTGTACCTTCACCGTAGATCCAGGTGTCTATCAATAAGACATTGGTCTCATGGGCTCCTCTAGCTAATTGGAACTATTTGATAGCCGAAAGAGTAGCTAAGACAAGTTAGCTTTACTGTAAGGCTCATTCTCCCGCATAGTAAATGTACCGATCTGCGCCCCATTTTTCACAAAGCAGCCTCCCTACTTATGCTTCTCCCTATCAGGTTTTGGATTTTAGCCTCTTGACATACTAAGCTTGCAAAAGCTTAGCACAGTGCAATAACGCTAACAGAATTTATACGCGCACTAAGGTATGGACGTACTATATGATATTATATATTTTCTGGCTTGATTCACAGCTCGGTCAATGAACTAAGAAACCTTGTTTGTGATCGTCCACAAAAAGAAAGATACTTTCGAGCGTGGCCAGGGCCAAATCGAATTATCCCAATATGAATGTTATCCGTGTCGTCGCTGCGCTCGTGTGCATCAAACAAGACAAGTGGGACCACGTATAGGTACATCAAACATCCCATGTCATCAGTCTTGTGACTCTTATCACTCGCTATCTCGCTCGTTGTCGATAACCCTGCTTATGTAATATCAACTCCTTTCTTTCTTTCTTTCTTGCTTTTTCTCAAGTATCGCAAAGTAACCCGCTGGCTAAGGATTTTCTAGTAAGATCAAGAATGCTATGGAGACTATCTCCTTGAGGCCCCGGGTGCTTCCGCGCCGAACCACCTTTTTACAGCACCGCATTTGACATTTCTGGTACCTCTACTACGCGCTGAATTGGTAGTAAAGAGAAGTATTATTTCTTTCTGGGCAATCTGATTGGCTTGGCGTTCTGCTATTGAATGGCAAGGAAGCACCCGGGGTCTCAAGGAGATGCGTAGTCGTGCGGGACATAACGCAACAATAAACAGGTTTATATTCGAGCTAAACTAGACCTCCTCATTCTTCATAAGCTCAGTAGCGAATGAACGATGTGTTATCCTGCCAGCTCATAGCTTGAATTAAATTCCGCACACCGCTGAACCAATACCGCCCACGCTATAAAGCCCCTCTGCAGATCTGATGTAGATCTCAGTTTTTCAGCTACAAATTCTCATATCTTAATTGGGCAAGATCCGATGATCGCGGAGTATCCAAGAAAGCCCCAGAATTTTGTCTCAGCTCGTGAGCAGCCGCTGACGAACCAGCTGAGACTTCCAGTTTTTGAATATAACTTGCTTCTCCTTCACTCCACCCGTCCAACCACCTGTTTTAATCTTTTTCTATAATTTCTCTGTTTTTATGACTCACTATTACCAAGCCACATTTTTGCACACAACAACTTGAAAGTCTACAGATCCACCACCTTCAAGTAAAACTTCATACTGCTCGCCATGGCCTCAACCGTCGAGATTAATGATAGTGTTTTCTGTCAGGAACATCTAAAGGAAGTTGTACGTATAAGCCTGTCTATGTAAATTTCAAGAAGCAATAAAACTGACCTAAATATACAGTGTGATGATTGTAACCAAGACTCTCGTGAGGAAAATGATGCTTTCTTCGGAGTGAGTTTTACACCTTTCCAACCTAGGTTCCGATTTATTAATTGCGTCAATTTCTGGCTTAGTTTGACTCCATAGAACGAGATCCTATCGAATGCCCCCCAACCGTGCTTAATGATGACGGCTTATATTCTTGTCAAAAGCACGAGAGTCAGAGTATGTCGTGACTATCTTTGACACACAGTTGGAATGTTATTAACTGATTGTTTAGCTTGCTCCCAATGTTTTTGCTGGAAGAAAAAGATCACCAGAGCTCGTATGGAGGCTAAGAGGCGATAAACGGAATCTAAGATTGATCGTCATCGAGAAGTCATTTGGTACATCTACCACACTAGCTATTCCGCGAGTCAAGAGCTATTTTGTACGCAACCAACCTAGGCACAATGTTACATGCAAGCTCCCAACGTAACGTGTCTGCATAACTCGAGAACTTAAGCACAGGGGTAACTTTTGGCCCTCTATAGATGCTCTCAGAGTCACTCATAGCCATCGGCCATAGGTCAGGAAGGAACGCAGTCTGAGTGAGCAGCATTGCACCTAGCTCGTCCCATAACAGACTGCCTAATATTCGCAAATGTCCTTGGTAACCGGGTGATTCGCCATTCTTCTCATCTCCTGTTTCGTAATCCACGTCAACTGCTAAAACTAACTTTTCGGCATCCTTGGTAGGTTTAAGGTATGAAGTCATAGTAGCCTCGTCCACGACGAGAAACACCCGCTTGTGAACTGGAATATCCTGTGGCTCGAGGGTCTCAAAATGCCTAAGAAGATGTTAGTTCACTGCGATTATGCTTTGCTTGATGAGACATACTTTCTAGCGGCTTCAATGTCGCCATCTGGTATCTCATTCTCTTGTCCATCTATCCAGTGGATCTTGCAGGTTTGGCGAATGTCATCAATACCAGTCTTGTCCCGCCCCCAATCCGAGATGTCCGCCTCAAACTTTGCTTTAAAGTCATCCCATAATTCAGAGTCTTTATGGCACAATCGATACGCGACAAATCCCAAACGTAAGCTTGGTATACGACGAGCATATTCGATCCAGCGGTCTAATTCTGGAGGCTGAGGGAGACCCCGAAGTTCTTGCCGGGTTTGTGTCTGACCATCAATCTGGCTCAACGTCGTAATGAGCATGTGCGCAGGGTCGTTGGCGGGAATCGGGGGGTCAACCATGAGGAAGTTGTGCCTTGCCAAACTATCGTATTGCTCCTTTCGATCAAGGTACCTCAGACGTTTGGTATAGTCAGCAGCGCGCCAGTTAATATTAGCCGACCATCTAATTGGATTCTCACGGAATCCTCGACGATGTGCCGCTGTCAAGGGCTCATGCTCTTTCGCGGGAAGGCTGTCGCCATTGTAGCCATCCATGGGTAGGAATATCATGTAGTCGGCTTGTGCCGCGTTCTCGACAAGATCGTGAAACTTGTTTGTCAACTCCCACTGCTTGTCAGAATAGTGATTTGGGTTATCTGGATAGTGATTGGCGAGCTCCTGGATGACTGGCTCTCGAAGCCGGTCAACATGCTCGATGACCCAGTGGTGAGCCTGGTCACAAACGGAGTCGTAGTGTGCTCTGATATACTGATACCAAAGACCCGTCATCGAAACTTTCTGGAAAACTCCATCTGTCGAGTCCAATCTCCTCTTGGCATTGAGTGCGCCTTCATGTTCTTTCAAATGATCCCATATTAAGTTGAAGGTCTTTCGTAGATCCGCCTTGATTTTCGGACTGTTCAGATATCCGAAGACTTCAATGACTCCCACAATGTAACGACAGGCCATCGGGAAGTTCTCTGGGTTATCGAGATCCAACTCCTTCCAGCGCCTCTCTGACAAGGGAGGCATGCCCTCCCATAGCCTCGATTTCATTGCATGAAGCTCTTTAGCTACAGGCCACAGTCGCGAACTGTCTTCATAGGAACCAATTCGAACTCCGATCCACTCAGAAGTAGATCTTGTCTTTTCGTTGAATGGAGCAGGAGCCCACTCAGAGGGTGGCTTGGTTATGTTGAGAACCTCTTCGCTTGTGAGCAAAGGTCGCGCTGTCTTTCGACCACCGGGAAGATTGCCACACATAAGGAACTCAAAGAAGTGCGGTATTGTCTGGGGTTCAAGGATACGATCTGTGATCCACAAGCGAGCCTTTTTGCCAGGTTCCGGGCCGGGCACTAAATGATCGACGTCTAGAGGAGCATTAGTATTGCCACGTCGAGCACGTGCTTGTCGAAAGATGGGTGCGAAAGGTGTCCCGTTCTCAGTCAAGGCCATGTCAGCCCTGAGCATGCGTTGGGCGTGGTTCGACATGGTGAGTAACTACTGTATATACCCTGATATAAAGAAATAGCGGGTGAATTGGCAAATTTTGGGCTCTAGACTGGTGACAGGATGATCATGAACAGAAAAGGGGAAGATTTTGGGGAGATTATCGTGTGTTTTTGTCAAAGCCAGACCCATAATTTCAGGCACAGCAGGCAACCAACAGGCAAATCATACGGTTGCATTTCTGAGCCAATCATGCTACAAGTGAACTAACTCGAAATGTCCTAGTCATCCTCGGCAACTAACAGTGAGGCTTCTTAGTGGAACAAAGCGGTTATATCCGATTATAGCCCAGTGAAGATAAGTGTCGAAAATCACTCAGAGCATTGTGTCGTTGAGACTAACTCTAGAATGCAAAATAAATTGTAAAGTAAAAATTAAAAATATTAAGAAACCATACAGCAAGTCTATATCGCTAAAATTCAGGAAACGCCAAATCTAGTAGTTTAAGAAAGTGCATCTATGCCTTTGCTGGCTTGATCGACTGAGGGTTTCGGAAGATGTTCTTCGGGTCGTACTTCGCCTTTGTCGTCTCCAGTCTGGCTAGGTTGCTGCCCCAGTACATCTCAGTAGCTCTATCGCCCTTGAGCTGCGAGTCGGGGTAGTTGACATACATACCCCAAGTGCCGGCCTTGAGCGAGTTGGAGATACTCTGGCGCAGGCCCGTGATCAGAGTAAAGCCGTCAGAGGGATACTTCTGGCCTTGAGCCACGCTATCGTAGAACTGGAAGAGCAGAAGCTTGTCGCGGTGCACATAAGCAGTGTCACCAGGCTTGGGCTTGGCGATGGCAGAGTATTTGCCACCAGTAATGTCCATCTGGAGCCACCACGAGTGGCTGCTGCTCTTGCCCTTGGTAGAGATGTAGTCGACAAATGACTTGAACTGGGCCAGAGTGAGCTCAGGAGCTGTCAGACTGCTAGCGTAGAAGGTGTCATGCTGGTATTGGTTAGCATTCAATTGTCCTCAATGAAGTCCGTGTAGAAATACTTACAGCATCATATGAGGGACTAGTGGGGTTGACATTGACACCGGCACCGGCGAAATGGGTGACAAGCTGGATCCAGTCGACAGTTGTTGCGCTGACCTGAACGTTGAGCTTGGTAAGAAGAGGCTGAAGAGCCTTGCGCAGACCAGCCTCGTCGCCAATGAAAGCACCGTCAATGCTGTATCCATTCTTGGAAATAGCCATCTGCATGGTAATCTCGCCAGGCATTGTCTTTCCAAATTCTTGGAAGTCCAGAAGTCCCTTGGGGGCGGACTGCTGATCCCAGTTGAGGCCGATGTCAAAGTAGGTCATCTTCTCGGGGGCGGGGAAAGTGTTGAACTCAAGCTCAACTACAACACCAAATGATGCACCAGCGCCACGGATGGCCCAGAAGAGATCGGAGTTTTCGGTCTTGGAGCAATGCACGACTTTGCCTGTAGGAAGGACAACGGTAGCACCCTTGATCAAGTCCAAAGTCAGGCCGTACTTGCGAGCGACCATGCCGTAGCCGCCGTGCAGGGCGTGGCCACCGACACCAACTCTGCGAATTGTTAGCATAGTAATGTTTTAAGCGATCGATAGTTCACTCACCCAGGGCATGTACCATGAGAAAGAGCTCGCTTTCCCTGGTTGTATAGCTCGGTGGCGACGTGTCCGAGTCTAGCGCCGGGCTGGATCTTGGCGGTTCCATCCTTGGCAAGCTTGACACTATACAAGCGATCCAGCTCAATCATGAGATGACCATCTTCTCCACCAAAACCAAGAGAAGTGTAGCTGTGTCCGCCACTCTTGGCATTAACAGCGACACCATGCTTTGAGCCGCAAGCAACAGCAGCAGAAACCTGAGCGACAGTTGTAGGGACGGCGATAGCAGCAGGCTCGAATTGGAGTCTAAGATTGTATGCAGTACCATCCTGTGTCCAAGTTTGGGTGCCCTTGTTATCGATAGGGACTTTGGCTTGTGTGAGACAGCTAGTGACAGCATCCCGCTTTGAAGGAGCCGCTAAGGATTGCGAAGCCTGGGCAACAAGGCCCACAAGCAGGCATTGGAAGTAGCTAAGACCCATCGTTACGGTCTGAGACAAAGAACAAGTGTAGAAGGAAAAAGGAAGAAAGAATGGAATGTGGTGGATAGAATGGAGAAATGGACGCGTTCTAGGTCGTTATTTAAATTGAATGAAGATTGGCAATGTCACATTCGCGTTGGTATTAAAGATCCACAGATCGGCACCTTACGAGAGCTGAGGCCTAGACCAGCCCCAACGTTAGGATACGAGATGATCTAAAGATGGGTCTAGTGTCCTTTGGCGTCTTTCGCCTTCACCGAATGCGAGGAGAGGCTACTGCACGAATTAATGATAAACTTTTCTCCTTCTCAGACTTTACCAAACGGCATTAGAGACCAAGCCAGCCAGTTTCGTTGTAGGGCCGCAATCTAGACTAGAAATTACTTCGAAAAATGCAACGTTGATGCCGAACTCTCCTTGCTAGTGTCATATACCATCACCAACCATGGACTAGTGGCGTTCATGCTCGTGATGACAAGCCCCCAAGTGCCGGACTACCGGGCCACAGAACCTATAATTAGCAGAGTCGAATCACGGGCCTCCCAGATCGAAGCCATGATGTCATGGTTCTTACTGATATTGGAAATGTTTGTGGGGTTGAGGGTTACGGTGGCTGACTTGAGGAATGCTGACGGTAAAGGGCTGTCACTGGGCTCTGGTAATTCTCCGATCTGGCTTAGCCACGGTCAAGCCACAGGCTGTAAGAAGAGTGAGGCTTGACGTGACGTGGGGTTGGCCTTTGAGGTTGTTGAATTGAATGCCTCAGGCCACTACGGCACACCAGACCTTTTGCCTCACCCGCAAAGTTTGGTGCTGGTTCTCCAAAATATCCCAAATGGGTAGAAACAAGGCTAAGTGACTTTCTTGAAGACTTGGGAGTACGTGTTGCTGAAAAAGGAGACCCCTGCATCAAAGGACCACTCACCGCGGTGACTTGCGTAGGATTGGGTAAGATCTTGAAGGATTTCTCAAGCCCAGGGATAATGACCACTCCGCGCACCCATTGGTTGTTTTCCCCTCAAATAGAGGATCAGTAAACTTACCAAAATCGAAGATAATTCCTACATCATTGAAGTTGATATTTTATATCAACTGATATTCTATCTTTGTCGAATTGGCAATTAACCCTGATTTGTAAGAGTGTATAGGGTAATAGCCGCGCGCTTCGGTATCCCACTGCTGAGTAACAATCGCGCGATGCACGCTTAGTAATGAAAACAAGTGGCTTGAAGCGTCCATCACGCAACTCCAAAGTATAGATAGCCCCCGCACTTGGCTTCAACAAGCACAAGAATACTACTGTATCATCGTGACGAGCAAGAACATCCTGAAACTCGGCATTGTAGTGTCTTGTTACTCTTTGAATCCAAAGACCCATACCCCACCAGACATCGACATGGGTGACGCTTCGGTATACACTTATCCCTCCCCTCTGACTGGGTATGAGGATGCCCCACCACTGCCGGAGGAAAAGGCAGAGGATGGAAAGAGTTACGTCAACCCGCCAGCAGACAAGCTCAGTGAAGCATACGAAAAGTTCACAGATCCCTTGGACCGGGGTAGAAGAGGTGGTTTGTATGTCTTCTCATGACCCTGGAGAAGACGAGTAACCACTAACGTTTACTTGCAGCGACATTCACATCTACTATTTACAAACGAATGAGAAACAAGCAAAGTACGCGTACGAACTATGGCAGCGCATCCGAAGAGAGTGTGAGTTTCTCTTTCTCGAACCAAACCATCTTAAGAAACGCGTCAACTTAAACATAATTTAGTTCCCGAACTACGAATCTACCGTTTCTGGGATCGACCAATCGGACCTCACCCAATTGCCATGTTTGAAGTCAATCTATTTACACCCGCCCAATTCGGCGCTTTTGTCTCGTGGCTCACTATCTGGCGTGGTCCCTTGTCTGCGTTGATCCACCCGAACGTGGTTCCAGAAGAGGGCGTTGATCGTCGTGCGTCGGAGAAGAGGGATCATTTGGAAAGGGCTATCTGGATGGGTGAAAGACTCCCATTGGATCTCAGCCTTTTCAACAAGCAGTCATGAATATAAATAACATGTAGCATTTGAATTGCAATCAAATCTATCCATCTCTATTTCTTAGAACAATTAAAATCTGTCTTTGGGGCACTGACGCGCAGCGTGAGATGAAAGTGTTGAATTTTGATCTAATGATACATCCATTACATCTGGCTGCTAGAACCCCTACTCTTATTCCTAAGCTTAGAGCTGACGCAGTAACATGAAAACAAGCATACCCGCGAAATAACCACAAAGCCAAAAATTTCCGACATCGATTATTTGTGGCTGCCCTCACCATTGCAGAAGGGAATGGGGTAGGTCTCGCTGCTGCAGAGACGAATGACACCCTTGACCCATTCGAGGTTGCCGTAGGACTGGCTCTCATAAGAATCAGAGACAAACTCCGTCTTATCGGGGTTATCAGTGCAACCATCAAGAACACGACCCTCGACACGGCGCACATAAGGCTGGCTGACAATGATACCATGGTGACCCTCAGGCACTTCAAAAGACAAAGACTGGGACTGATCCGAGCTCCAGGATTGCGAGTAGTCAACGCTCAATCCGACTCCAAGGATATCCTTGATCAGAGTGACATCGAAAGAAGTACCGACGCTGAGCGAGTTGCCGATGGAATAACCAGAAGACACACTGACACTGCCCTTTGAGCCGCCGAGGCTGCTGACGACGGGAGACATGGCGATATCCCAGTTGAGGAATTCCTTGTCAGACAGGACCTGGACCTCGGTGCTCTTCTGGCATCCGCGGCGGTGAAGGCCTCGCTTGGATGCGGCCTTGCTGGTCGAGATGGCGGGAGCGGTCTCAAGGGCGTGTAGGTCGGTGGCCTTCATGACCTGAGAAGTGCCGTCGGTCTTGAGAACGATGACATCGTCGGGAGAGAGGATCTTCTTGATGGCAGCGGCCTGAGACACAGAGGCGATGCTGAGGAGGGCCAAGAGGGTGGAGGGGATCATGATGGGCAATTTTAGATGAAGTTGCTTGATGCTGAAAGAGTGGATAACACGACTTGTGGAATAAGGCCGCGTTGAAATTCAAGGAATGAATGAATGAGTGAATGAACGAATGAATGAACGATGGATGGATGGATGAGACTCAGTACATTCTCCAAAGTCTGGGGCTCTTTTATCTTTTCAACACAACGCATCTCTGAATAAACTCATTCAATTCATCTGCCGGCCCGACGTGATCTCCCCCTGTCAAGATACGGTGACACCGGAATAGGCAATGCGTATACTCGTCTACGACAAAAGTGTGAGGCTTTCCCCATCCCCATTCCCCATTTTCAATGCAATCATGTTATGTAACGCCGATCGTTTAGGGCAGTTGACTGACTTCAGCTGACGGAATAAGGGTCTCCAGCTTGGCACCCCACACGGAAAAAACGATTCCGAAGTTTCATATATCCGGTGTCTCCATTTTCGTAACCAACACGTTGATTTAGAGTTTTTGACTCGTTTCATACAAGCCTTCAGCCCCGATATACGGGATTGCCGAAACTAGGGTACTTCCACAACTGCATGATGCTGAAGCGTGAAGATTGGACGAAAGATCGGCTTTTGACAGAATGACCCGCTGAAGGATTCACTTAAGGTTTGTCTCAACTGGTCGTATCCGTCAACGGCAATGCCTTATTGTGTTTCAGGTGACTATTGAGTTAATTATTACTATTGACGTGGATATTGATTGTCGCTGTGGATAGTTACGTTACATAGTTCCAAAGATCCAGGAGATGAGTGTACGAGTCTTGACGGGAATGGAGACAATTCATGCTCCTGGTGATATAAGTTGCAGCTTGCTCTGTCCACTGCATTCCCAATCTTCACCGACACTCTTTACCGCATTTTCAGTTTGATCTGATTTCCATTCTTTCAATAACTAAGTCATTCATTTATTCTCGCACTGCTGTCTTTGGTTCGCGACTCTTACCACTCTACTTTCTGCAACCCACGACCATAATACAAACTACAGTCTTCATCATGTTGGCCAAGGTTCTCAGCGCTTTCCTGTTCCTCTCCGTGGTGTAAGAGCTGACTCGACCTATCATAAAACGAACAACTGGCTGATATGATTATAGTACGGCAGACCTTCACCCCAACTGCGCCTGCCACAACGGCGATAGCTACAACTGGCGTATCACCACCAACGCATGCACAGATTACAACGACTCTGGCTACAAGGTATGTTTCAGCCTTAGGTACCCATTGCAAGACCCCGACCCAACTGACTGGCTTAATAGTGGGGTGGTGCCACCTACGACGGACCATCTGGTCGTGTAAGTAACCATATTCCGACGGAACTATCCGAGATTCTAACTTGAACTTAGTGCACCCAGGCCAATGCCGAAGCCCAGATCGCTGGAAAGGAATGGGAGGCAGCCTGCAAGAAGATTGCTCAGGCTGGTTTCCCCTGCGCTGATGGAGAGGGAACTTGCTATGCCAACCCTGATAAGGTCCGTGGCAGATGCTAAATGACAAGCGAAGTCTTTTCCTGAGAGGGAAAGTAAGCATAGCCCCATTTCGGACTCATTTGTCACCTTTATCTTAAAATGCGAAGATAACACTGTTGCATCCTGGTTCATGTCTCTAAACACGTTTAATACCGTGAAGTAAGCGCAGGATGTCCGCCGACGAAAATGACTAGTGCAATAATGATCGCCCATCTGTTTCGAGAGGCTGCTATACATGGCACAGACTTGGTGAAGCAGTGCTTGAGCTAGGCAAGCTAGGTGGCTGGGTCATATCCTCAAAGTCCCAATCCGCTTTTCGTGCCGGCAATACCGCTTTCCCCGTTTCTAGTGCGCAAGAAGGTTCAGTTTCATGGCTGTGTTAAGTAGTTCCACTTGAAGATTGCTTGGCACGACGTGCCTCCTTGGCTTTCCGAATCTCTTCAGCGTCTCGTTGTGCTTGCTGCTTAAGTCTCTCCTCCTCTGTCTTCCTTTCTCTCTCCTTTTGTTCTAAACAATGTCAATGCTTATGAAATGGGAGGAAATTCCTGGGAGTCGTACCTTTGGACTTCGTAGGGGCTACAACAGTCAGGGCTCTCTTCACTTTAACCGAAGCTTCCGCAAGAAAGCCTCTATAACCTAGTATGACCTCGGCGGGACAGTCGTGGACGATCAGGAAATAATGTTTGCGTTGCTCAGTGTTAACATCTCTTGACCAATGAAGCTCAATACCAAATTCTGGAGTATAGGTTTTTCCGTTAAAGCCAACAATCTCTTCCTGCTGCTCTTTCGGAATAGGGTCGAAGGCGCTTTCACTCAATCCGAGTGATGTTACTAGAAACTCGTATGACACAAGGTCATAATCTGAGCCAGTATCGAGTTTGAGTTGTGCAGGCAAGAGTCGGGGCTGGGAGTGTTCGACATCCCGCAGACAGTCTGCTCGAATGTATGCAACAACAAAATAGTTATTGCTGTGAAGATCATTGAGAGCGTTTGAAGATCCAAATTCTTGGTTGAGCTTGGCCATGGCCCCCCTTTGCAATTAGTTCATGCTAAAATACTCCATCGTTAAAGGGGCACCTACGCCATGTTACGGAGTTGTATTTCGATCTTGATACTCTTAAATGTTAGTGGGGAGATACTGGATATTATTCCTTATCGCACTTACTCCGCACATAAATCTCGAAGAAGAGTTACAGAGTCCCGATACACTTGGATTTCTCTTCCAAAGATGGCTAACGCTTGCAGCCGAGAAAAAATTGATTCAGTGGTATATGGAGAGGTCTTTTTCTTTGAATGGATTGTGTCGCCAAACATCCATATAGGAATTTGCAATTTTGATATTAAGTCGGATACCTTCTGTTGATAGCGCGAGCAGAGTCTTTGTGCTTCGAGTGCTGCTTTTGATTTTTCCGGCGTTTGTTCAAGCAGATTTTGGCATTCCAAGAAGACGTAACCGGCCAGCCTTAACTGCCGCAATTGCGTGTCATGCATAGCATCTGCGAGTAGCGCCGCCCACCCAATCCACTGGAGGATAATGGGCCTTGCACGAAATAACCTACGAAAATTTTGTACGGCACTGAGGGCTAATGCGGCCATGGTAGGATACAGAGTGAGGCGGAAAACTTCGCGGATAGAATCCGACCAGTAGAAATGGTAAAACTGGTCAAATAATTGACACAAGGAAAGAACGAACAAATGGAAACATACATAATAGCGGATGTCTCGGCGAGGCTCAAATCGGAAAAGCATCGCACTGGATACTAAAAGAGTGTATTCATCTGCCGATAGGTGCTTACCAACAACGAAACTATTGAGAAAGCGTACGGCGAAGATGCAAACGCAAATTGTAAACCCCGAAGGCAAAGAAGAAATGGAATTCATCGCTGGTAGCGTAGAGGTGATACCGAGCGACGAAGGTGATGATAGGTGTTGCGATAATGTTTGCAATTCGAAACACAAAAAGCGCATCAGTAGAGGACAGACGCTGATTTATACGAGCGGGGAAGCGGTGAGATTAATGTCATTTAGTAATACAGCGGCCATGGTCCTGAGTTCATTATGACCAATCCCGTGATGCATTTCGCAGCCTGATTTGATTAAAGCAATGACCCTTGAAAAGGAAATGTGAGTTTCCTGATAGAACCATGGCCAGTTTACCTTTATCATGTCAAAAGAACTGTTTTTTACCTCAGTCTAACAATAATCCTTTACAATAACAGAGCCTCTCAGCCTAACTACCAATACAAACCAGCATTTTAGACAAGTTCGTCAGCCCAGCTGGCCCATACGATGACAATCAGCCTGGGCCTTCCTAATTTCCAAACCTGACATTACTGAGCCTGCATAAAATCACGTCACACTCCAACAGCCACAGCCACGTCAGACATAAACCCCGCCCCTCTCTTTGAAACTTGTGCCCCTCTCCCAAAAACGACCTTCAAGATGGACAGTTTACGCCAGTCGTCTTACGCTCGGCTAGCCCAGTTAATGAGCGGTGATAAAAACCTCGCTATTTTCAGGCGTTTCGACGATATTAATATTCTGTACTTGCTCAGCCTGCAGGCAGAAATTCTTGAGCTAAGAAAGAGGTTTTATATCGTAAACCACATCGACGAGACAGAGGGATGCGAGGAGGAGCGATCATATGGAGCAAGCTTCCAGGCGAGCCAAACGAAAAACAGCGAGCAACATCAGTTGTTAACAGAACTGGGAGAAAAACTCATGCGTTACAGTACGTTCTCAAACTATGTTGGGACAATACCGCTAATACTCAGGTACGCAGACGAGATGCTCACTCATTGTAAGTCATCAACACCCTACTAGCACTAAACTAACATTGGTCGTTGCTACTAGATTCACAAATGAGTAGTCTTCCAAGCCCCCGAGAGCGCCAGTTGGAACATTTGAGGAGCTGGTTGCGTGATCCGAGAGGCGGTAACAACTTTCAGACTGATGCAGAAATGAAGACATGGATAGGTAAGGAAGAGGCAAACCCCAAGCTTTATGTGGCTCTGCAACCAGGCTTAGAGGAAGGCGATATATTCACGCGATCAATTATGCATTTTGTCCTCATTCCTTTCCACCGTGGCTTGGGTGAAAGGCTAAAGAAAGGGCATGTAATCGACAAGGAGACTGGGTTTGTAAGCTACGATGACGGAAGCATCATCAAGGTCACCAGCATCATAGTCACCATTATCGCTGCCGCTTTACCGCCTCTCACAATCCTGGCTCTCAATAGTCTTGTCACAACCAACCAGAGAATTGGCCTGACAGTACTATTCACTGCTGCGTTCGCAGGTATTTTGGCTTGTTTTAGCAAGGCCAAGAGGGTAGAGATTCTTGCTGCAACTGCGACGTAAGTTATATTCTCAAGCTGACAACTTTTGCAGCTGACTTAATAATTAGTTTTGCTGCTGTTGAGGTTGTGTTCATCGGTAGCGCGATATCCAGCAATGACCAAGCGCAGATCACGGGAAATTTGACGCTACTGGAAACGATCAACGGTTCTACTATCGCAGCTGCAAACTTGACTTCTAAATCAGGCTGAAATTAGGAGAGAGAGTGACGGGAGCAAAAATTGACAAGAGTTCTGGTAGTCTTCTTCTCGATGACAAGTTTTCTTTTTTTTCAATTTGGCAAAATGGATTGGGACTGAGAAGCCACATGCTTATCTTAGTGCGAGAGTGCAGACCACATATACGCCGCTAGAAATCTTGACCCTTGGCCTTATCGCCATTTGGAATCGTAATGGGGTCAAATTACTTATTGATCACTAGGAACACATGCGCTATAGTTGCCAATTCAGAACAATTCATATGTATCATATACGCGTATCTAGATACTCTTGAAAACAGAAAGACTCGAAAGAGCCTTACCGGGCCACGAAAACAAAGTGTTTGAAGGGCACGAAGAGCCAAGTGCCTGGTTGTTCATCCAAGCAGGTTCCCAGTAGTACAGTCCAGCTCCACCCTTAACCTTGCTAACAATGCTAGCCACCTTCTTAATGAACTGGGTCTGACCATCGGCAGAGAAGGGAATGTTCTTCATGTCACTCGGGAAAGGCTGGGCGGGCGAAGGGCAGGAGGTAGGCCAGTTCAGCTCACTGACGAAGATCTGCTTGCCCCATTTGTTGGCCATGTTGGTGAGAGAGGTCTCGAGGGCAGAAAAGGTAGCTCCTGCGCCGTAGAAGGGGTAGTAAGAAACACCCATGGCGTCGAAGGCGCCGAGCTCAAGTCCCTTCTGGTTGAGGACTTGAGTGTAGAAGTACTCTTGGGTACCCCAGTCCCAGCCCTTGTCGAGGTGAATCATGATCTTAGGCTTGGGGTTGAGCTTAGAGTCCTTGATGCCGTATGCCGCGGAGTTGAGAAGGCGTCCAATGTTGTAGTAGGACTTGGTAGAACCGGTGGGGAAGAGAAGACCAGCAGTGATCTCGTTACCAATGGAGATGAGAGCAGGAGGGACACCAGCAGACTGGAAGGCATTCGAGACCTGCTGGGTGTAGTTGTACAGCTTCCATGCAAGGTCGTCAATACCAGTGGGCCATCCAGAGGGAATCTTCTGGTTGGCGGGATCAGCCCAAGTGTCGCTGAAGTGAAGAGTCAAGTAGACGCTGAGGCCCGCCGCCTTGGCACGTTTGGCGAGCTTAAGGTTGTAGTCGAGGTTGTAGTCACCGTTGGATGGGTTCACCCAGACTCGCTGTCGGACCGAGTTGACGCCATTAGCGGCGAGGATCTTCTCCAAAGGCTGGGATGAGCCGCCGTTGGTGTACTGAATGCCCTTTTGCTCCTCAAGGAGGACGGATGACCAGTCAACGCCCTTGTAGGTCAAGGCCAAAGCGACCGAGCAGTAAGAGAGAAAAGCCAAGAAGCGAAAAGCCACCATCTTGTCAGTATTTTCGACTTCGTTGGATGAGCGTCTAACAATTCCTTTTTCGACCTTGAGGGATGGTTTCTTCTTAAGTAGTCGGCTGAGCCCCTAACTTGTCCTCAGGTGAACATACTAAATGCGCCGAGTTGTGTGGGATCGTGACAGGGATTGTCAATTTCCCTCCAATCAGGGTTGTTGCTACGCTTTGTCAACCCGTGTTTCAACAATTATTCCGACAAGGATATAGAGCTCCTTAATCATGGATGAAACCCTAGATCCGTAATAGGATAGGCAAAGTCGGAAGACAACTGCCGTAATCGGGCAAGGGACGACGGACTAAAACTGCCGCTCCGATTGATCGACAGCCTTCAATGGGTTAGCTGCTATGGCACGATTATAATACGTGCGTTTATAAGTTTGGAGAACTTCAACTTTCGCCTAGTGGTGAGCAAATTAGATCACTTTGAGCCTTGCCCAGAAAGTTAATCTTCCCAATGCCCGAGTAGCTCTTGGAAATAGTTCTGGAAGCATATCGTGGGAATGCCTCAGCTGATGGAACTTCCACAATTAGATGAAAGTAGAGGTAAAGAGCAGTACTGCAAAATTAGGTATTGAGGCTATATTGGAATACTGGTTGCCTCTTGTGGGACTAATATAAGCTAAGCAGAAGTCTGGTAAAGTATCGAGGCGAGGAGCTCCCATACATTTTTTGACTCCATTGTAACCAATTGGCACTAGGTTTTTTATCCCGGAGATCCCGAATCGATCTTAGGCTGGTGATTAGCCTGGACTTCTGATTGAACCAATCCCGTCGGATGTAGCCGGTCTAACAAGGACACTATCTTGTCGTGGGATTGACCTTCAACGGCCTCGCAGCCGGAGAAATACAGCGGGAAAATCAAGTTGTTTAAAGTGCGAGAACCTTCCTTGATGGAACTCAAGCGCTCGTGAACATTTTGAACGTGACCGCGAACCAAAGTCGTTACTATCTGCGTGACATATTCGTCGATGGCTCAAATCACGAGCCATCATCCAGAAGTAACTTGCATAAATCCGTACAACAGCAACGTGTAAGCCCGGTAGAAGTGAATTCAGTACTTGATGTTTAAACCAGCTTCAGTCAAGTCAATTCTACGAACTCATTTCAGAACACAATGAGGTAAGTTCTGGTATGTGGCCACTGACAGATATTCATAGGAAAGTGCATCTAGACTCCTTTTTTTTGCAATTCAAATGAAATTCTAAGGAGATGTATTTTAATCTTATCCAGCGAACTCACGAGGTGTAAATGATCCATTTCGTATGAATCCTGTACCTTGACAGAAAGCCGCTCGCAAAAGGTGACTGTAAAGCGGCCCTGGACTATCTGAAATGTAACAACTTTGGGCTAGCGCTTATACTTGTATCTATTTCTCGGACACGTTTCTTTTACTACCAGGGGTGTGGGCACATGCGTCAGTATCCTAGTCTAGAGCTGACATTCAATCTGAGTAAGAAGTAGATGCTTGTAGTCGAAAGCCCCCACTTTACTTGTGAGAATGAGAACGTTGCAGTAGGGAAGAAAATGCCTAAGTGTTATATTGTCTGAAAGTTCTATCTGGGTTTGCGTGCGTATCAACGGGGTTAATTGATGTATGTAGAGGGATTAAGAAATGTCCAGGTAGCTGTAATTTAGGAGTGAAGACATGCGTAGCGCCTTCGGCAGTAGGCATATAAATGGACAAGATTTAAGGGTAGTTTGTGAGTAAGGACATCAGCTCGCTTTGACTACACTAAACTATTTTGCTTATGTCGACATTTGAAATGCGCCCAGGATCCCTGTAGGCTTTAATTCGAAGAAACTGAAGGTCGCCGCATGACCCCCGAATTAGGTTTAGTCAGGACGGGAAACGGAATTCGTTTCGGCACGCGTGGCATGCATGACTGTGGGGATGCAACGAAAATGTCGCGTGACGAGACATCCGCTCAAATTCAAACAGAGAAGCATCTTCCAGGAGCGTAGTAGTGAGTCTGACACGAGTGTTAGGCTTCTCGACATGGATGAGGACGACTATATTGAAGCTTTCTGTGCGATTTGTGGCGGACCACTGTCAAGAGCCAGGGTAAGAGGCGATGATCAGGATCCGAGCCACGATGGTTACGACCAAAACGTCATCCAACAACAAGACCTTGAGTGGTTGCGGCAGATTCACCTTCTTTGCATCGTTGCTTTACCAAAGACAGGCTCACGGTATGCTGCGACCTGATAGAGAATGTTCGTTGTCTACATCGCAGCTAATCAATAGTAGATTTCATGTGTCTGGTGCTGGTACTTATAATCCCCGGACGGGGTTTGTTGTCGAGCCTGGAGATGACCATGCATTTTCCGACACAGAAAGTCGAAAAAATGCATATCCATTCCATTGGCCTTGCTATGAGATTTTAGCACGGTGTTTGACCGGATATCCTGATCCAGCAAGTCTCGACAAAAGCGCCCTCTACAGAGCCTTCCGTCGACTCTACGTCGATTGTTACAGATTCAAATTAGATTTTGGAGATGCCCATGTTGCCTGGGACAAAGACTGGATGAGTGTTTCTGGTAAAGAATATACCGTCACTAATCCGACACCCCAACAATCTATCACAAGAGAAGTCGTTGATTTCATCAAAAGCCAACGGTTTGAATTCAAGGCTTCTGACCTTGGCGTTGACCCTGAAGCTGAGTCCAACCCTCTCAACAAACTCCCTGAGACATTGATACACAGTATCATCGAGTTGCTGGACAACACAAGTCTGTTGAACCTCATCCGGGCTTCCAGATCTACCTTCTTGATGTTACATGGCAACCAAAGATTTTGGAAGAGTCAGATCTTGAAATCTTTACCCTATTTCTTCGAGCTCCTCGACGCCCTAAGAGATGGTGAAGTATCCTTAAAAAGTCAAGACCTACACAGAATTATGCTATGGGCTGATGAGGCCTGCAAACCTAGGGCTGGGATGACGGGACCTCTCATGGCTGTCGCCAACCGGCGAAGGATCTGGAAAGTATGTGAGCAGATTCAGAACCAATATAATCTAGAACCAGTCCAAAGATTCCCACAGACAAGCAATCTGGAGCCGCTTTCATTCTGTAACAAGCTCCATACAGTGGGTACCCCGTCTTATAATGGAGATGTTAGAGAATCTCTGTGGCTTCAGGACTGGAGTGACCTCCATCGTTCATGGACCCTTGAGGCATTCTGGAACTCGGACTGGACTTTGTCTGGAATCGGTGTCACGTATGGCACAAACCAGATTCGGATACTTGGGTATCAGCCAAACGAAAAAGGTTCATGGAGGACAAAGGAGCGATTGAGTCCCAATGTATGGGTGCGAGGTTTTGTTTTTCATATCATCCTTGGAAGGCACTCTTATCGTGAGGATTCGTACGTCAAAGGCTTCACAGTAGGTCGATAGCCCACAACCAAGTTTCAAAAAGCGATCACTAACTATCTAAGGTCTACTTAACCGATGGCACTCAACGTACATTCGGCCAGAATGACACTGGCTTGGCGAAGATGCCAGTGTTTGCTGCTCCCGACATGGTTATTTTAGGGATTCGGGGCGTGTTTATGGTCAGTTAGCTCATCATTTGTGAACATTCAAGCTGATATATGATTGTAGGAATATCTAGAGGATGATCCGTCTCCCAAGATGGTGTCCTTCGGTCTTTTACAAATTCCAGTCAATGGAGATGACAGACCTGCCCCTTACCCTGAACCTAAGGTGCATGAAGGGGTCTGCTGGAAAGGGGAGACGTGGTATCTAGACAAACTGATAAGTGGGTCAAGCGAGATCAAAACCATTACGCGAGACATCTCGCGCAGGGCCTTTCAAACTCGTAGCCTCGTCCCACTGAACACTTTGAGTTTGGCGTACCATCCCAACGATTTGTCAAGAATACGGGGAATTTCTGCGTACATTGTCCCCTTGAAGTCAGAGGTCAAGGTTGCCGAGGGGGAGGTATTTGACCTTGAGGTGTGTAACTGGCGGGTATCGACAGACGATGGGCAGCGTCTTTTACGAAATGTCGATGATTACTATGGTACTCCTTGGTTGAAAGATTACTGGGTCGACTTTGTGATAGACGGTCCGGGTGGGGAGGTTGTTCAGGAGATTTCCATCATGGGTGGCTCGAAACGACCTAAGATGCCACCTACTATCGAAGTAAGCACAATCATTGCGGATGCTAGGATCATTTGACTAATATACCCTAGCTTCGCACAAATTACAATCGTTCTATAGTCTGGGGTGGCATGGTGCTGGCTGATGATCAAGGGTTGCCCAGCTGCACTCCGTACACGTCTGTTGGTAGAGAGAGACCCACGAACAAGATGAAAGCGGAAGATGGCTTTTCTATCCTTGGCATTACCATGGCGTTCGGCATTGCTAAGGAAGAATATCATTGGTGGGAGCAGATAGAGCCATGGACGGAAGAGGAGTTTAAAACACGCCAGCAGTCTTTATTATATACAAGTATCAGCTCTGTAGGTATAGTAGTTGGGAAGTAAGATATAAGCAAGATGTAATATGTTTTGTGCCTATGTACTTGAGATTGAGGTCTATCTAAAACTAATAACTCGAGTTTTGGAGTAAGTCGGTCGTGATTAAGGGCCACTACTCTATCGACTCTGTCGTAGTTTGATCCATGAGGGACAAGCTGCGCTAGGTATATCTGACGGTTTCCCTTTAATAGTAACTTCAAAGCGGTGTTGGACAAACATGAAATGTATGGTCATACCATATTTATTGTATCAAAAAAAAGAGACATTATTGATCTGACGAAGCAATACCTGGAAGAAGTAAGGCCGAATGTTACATTCAACACAACGAGGGGATCTTCGAGCAACTGTCAGTAGGGATGGTTGGTCAGTTTCAAGAATAGACTTTGAGGGCATCTCATCGGCGCAGACAACCAATCAGAATTAATATTAGTATTCCGCTGTGGCAAATACACGTGCGGAAATGCGGAATTTGCCCTTTTTGACCCTTGCGGGCTGTAGCAGATCAATGCGCAGATTCATCTACTAATAACCAGTGAAATGCTTAAGCCACCAGTTCCTTTCGTATTTGAAATTGCGGGTGCGTATTTAATAACGCAACGCCTGAAGCATAAAGCTTCGTTCTTAATAAAGAGTAAAGAGCCTTTGTGCAGGGGCTTATGCATCTTTCCTGGAACTGGCTGCTTATATAGCACTGGTTGTGATATATTTCTTTAGGTAGTATGAGATTGGAATTAGGTGTTAAATTGAACTATATCTTATCAATTAATATTCTGACTAGGCTATGATGTATTTTCCAGGTTTAATCTGCGCTAATATATTTTAGGATTAATTTTATTAAATAACCGTACTTCCTTTAGGACTATAGCGACGTGTAAATTACTAGTGCAGTAGAATTCAATCTCCACTCAACTAAATTCACAGTTGTAATTGTTACTAGTATGAATGATTTTGTTATAGATCGAGGCAGTAGCTTGTGAATCCTGACTAACTATTATTTAGAACTTGATGCCCGGCATGATACCTTATTGTGTTAAAAAAAGAAATGTGTATCTTTTAGATGTGTGGCCTTGATCTATCTCTTCGAGATATTGAGTAAGGTTCCTATATATATAGAACTTGATGCCTGAATTGGTGAATCTAGTGAGTATGGTAGATAAAGCCGAACTACCACGGGCGTTTCTACTACACGCCGAAAATACAATAGAACTTGCAGAGAAGTAGCCTAAGATCTAGTATCCCCAGTCATATATGTCAACTAGAACATATTAGTAGATTTCAACTTGAATATAATGCCTTACTGACCCGAATCTGAAGCAACATCAAGAATCAGCCTTTTCTTATTCTGACTCAATTACGGTCGCGCAAAGTTTCTGGAGTGCGGGAGGGTTAGCCCCTGACAGATAATCGACCTTCTCGCCGTTCTTAAAGGCAAAGAACGCAGGTATGCTACGAATGCCAAGTTCTTCGGAGAGGTCGGGGACGTTATCGGTATCGAATTTCGCAAAAATGGCGGTTTCGGACTTTTGCGCGTATTCATTAGAGTGCTTTGCGAAAACGGGACCAATTGCTCTACAAGGGCCACACCATGATGCATGGGCTTCTAAAAGGACGACTGGATACTTTTGAATCATCTCTTCAAATTCCTTCTTATTCGTAATTTCAGTGACGGGCATATTGGCAATGGTGGATTTCGAGAAGAATGGGTGCAAGATATGTGTTGATGACGTGCTGAGAAATTGACGAGGTTGATGAATGGACAAAGCCGCTTTCGCAGGACTGATAGACGCAGGTTTTTGTAAGAAACAGGGCTCTGAAGTAACGCATGGTCAAGCTCTCAGATTCGTCATCTGAGACACGGCACAAGCCTAGCTTGTGCTGGTTTCAGAGCTTTCACTTGATCCAGCTTTCGGAAGCCCTGATCTTTATCTTGGCATGTCAGATCAACCCTTCGGCTGTGAAGTTTTAACCAATCGAGATACAGCATTGTCTCAGCTAGATATGTACTTAACTCTTTCAAGCTCGTGCGTAGCCCCTCTTGTACGATGAACCAGTGAGCTTTGAGCGGCTGGGAGAGGGGAACAGATGTCGAACACGTCAGCGGCTCGCAAGTATGTGTTGATCAGCTTGCGTGTCTACCGGTATATACCGGTACCATAAGTTCTGGAGGGATTGATTGGCCGCATTAGTAGGCGCCATGAAGAGCGGCTGAGTTGGAGTTTCTCCCTTCTAAGCAAATAATACAGCAGCAGCTCACCGCCTAAATATATTCTTATTGTTCGGGTATCGTGCATATAAGCACTATATAGGAGGCCCACTGCTAAGCAGAGTAAGATTTGGTCTATTATGCCTACTTTGACAGTCCTTTGGATTTCTCGGCCGCAGCCAGAATTGCAGTGGTGTACGCTGACCTAACTCCAAGCTTCTCTAACTCTAATAGCGCCCTGATTGAGCATCCTCCTGGAGAAGCAATGTTCTCCCGCAGTACACTTGGGTGATTGCCAGCAGGGACCAACTTCATCATTCCAATCGCACTGTTGACGGCCATCTTGGTTGCTTCCGGTCGCTTCACACCCTCGGCAACAGCGGCATCAAGAAGACCATCGATAGCCAGCAACAGAAGTGAACCTGCACAGCCGACCAGCACAGCAGAAATGTCAAAGTTGCCCTCAGCGATCTGCTGGGCTTCGCCAACCTGGCTAAATATCCAAGCTGTAAGGTCGTTGTTCTTATCGGAGAATGATGCTTCATTAACCGTGTACAGAGTCACGGCCTCGCGGATCTTGGCGGCCATGTTGGGCATTGCGCGGACACCCTGAACAGGCGTTGAGTCACCCTGCTCGATAGCTAGTCTGTTCAACTCCTTGATTGAGACACCAGCCATGATACTGATGACCAGCTTGCCTTTCAATGCCTGCTTGATGCCAGGAGCGGCAAAGACCTCTTCTCTCTTGACAGGCTTGAAGGCTAGAATAACCACATCTGCTTGCTCAATAGCATGGACATTATCTTTGGCGAGAAGTACCTCGAGTTTGGACGAGTGCTCGGACAGATCTTTCTCTACCCGGTGTTTCGACGCTTCGGTGCCAACGGTGACTATAACACGCTTGATGGAGTAGGCGTCGGTGTTCTTGATCGGGGCGAGGAGTCCCGCGGTGAGTGCACCTCCGAGGTTACCTTTTGAAATACGTCAGTAGGGTACCTCCAAGCCCTGATGCGAGGAATGCTTACCACAGCCGAGCAGGGCTACTGTTGAAGAATTTGTGTTGATCATGGTGATGATGCTGTTGGGGGTTTTCTCTTGGATACCATTAGGCAACAAGTTTATCGGATGTCAATAGAGGACTAGTTAAATGATTTGTTACATGCTACAAACGAAGGCAATATGATATTAAGTATAAGGTATTCCGGCGTCGGTTCTGTATCATACTCATCGTCAGGGTGGGATAGACACCGCCCGGCCCGAGAAAGCGGAACCACTATCCGTTATGTGAGACTCTAGCCAGCAGGAAGCTATCTGCCGGGCGGAGAAAGCGGAACCACTATCCGTTATCTGAGACTAGCCAGTGGGAAGCTAGTGCATCGACGTTGACATCATCCGACCAACACTAGTCCGAGATACCGAGTCTTCTCCTTCGAGAGAGACGGAAAACGCTCCGTAAATCTCGGAGTGACATCCTCAGAGTAACATTTGAGCCTCGATATTCCTTTTCAGTTAAGAACTTTTGACGAACCAATGTGACCACAAATAAGCGTATAATTTCTATCGTACTCATTAGATTTCTAATGAAGAGCTATTGATAGCAGTATAGCACAAAATATGTACAATTGTGTCTTTCTGTGATACCATGACTGGTCACGAGGCACGGCAGATGTTTGAAAACTCAGTGAGCTCTTCACCAATACGTAACCTCTACTGTCAATGCTTAGACGTGTAGCTCCTGTGACTAAGATTGTCAACGACAGGCACCGGGATATACGATTGTTTGGATTACGAACTTGCGTTATTGTCAAGACAACGTACCCCCTCATTGATAGGACTACTGAGTATGGACTAGCAGGCTCCGTCTTTGCTCGTGATAGAGATGCTGTTCAAATTGCCAACGACAGATTGAGAGACTCGATTGGCATGTTCGTCATCAATGATAAATGCACGGGAGCCGTCATTGGCGCCAACCCTTTCGGAGGTGCTCGATCTTCCGGAACAAACGAGTAAGTGTTGGCTCTAGATTCCATCTAGTTTCTGCCCCAGATGCCTACTGACACTCATTCTAGTAAAGCCAACTCCGTCAACGTACTTCTACGATTCTCAAGCATTCGATGTGTCAAGGATTCTTTCGTGTCAAGCAGCACCACATTGAGCGCTTGTCATGTTCCGGAGTGATGGAGAATACACGGTATTATCGTGGGGCAAGAGGCATAGATAGCGCATCTTATGTTCATTGCACTAATACTGAGCCCGTACCATGTTAATACCTTATACACTACCTTGAGGGTACATGGCATGCATACATAAAGGCAGTATTGAGTAAGAATACAAGTCATGAACAATATACAATATATATATATATATAGGAACCTTACTCAATATCTCGAAGAGATAGATCAAGGCCACACATCTAAAAGATACATATTTTTTTTAACACAATAAGGTATCATGCCGGATACCTTCAAACATAGTTTTCTCTCTCTCAACCTTGAAGCAAAATAAAGCCGCGTTTTCAGGCAAAAACCAACCTTATCATGCAAGCAATAAGCTTTCATCTTGGGTATAAGAAGCCCTAATGTCTTCATCTCAATCACATCCAGTCTTACCATATCTTGACGTCTTTAAGAGTTAAGTCAGTTATTAACTTCGACATAGATTAGGTAAATGCTTAGTTACATACCTTCAACTTGCCTCAGATAACCAACTTTCGCCATTTACCAGAGTTCTTCACAAAAAAAAGTCATTCGTCGTTCTTACTTTACAGATGGAGAATGAAGATAGCAAAGCACTGGGCCCGGAGTATGATGGAATTATTCTTTCACATGACCCAGAATAGATCTTACTGGATAACCACATCAGGACTCACTTAGCAAAAGTCAAGATTCCGCATGGATTACTCCATGGACCACAAGCTGATTGCTGTTGTCCCCATAATTAGACTGGATTGGTTTTATTTAAGAGTTGGTTCCTGTTATATTTTTGTATATGCACTAAGACACAACGGGCACCATCAACTAGAATCTCAACTCCGCTGATGATTGAGCTTGCAGGCTCGGCCAAGGAGCGAACAACGTTGGCCACATTAGAAGGCTCGACAAGGCGGCCGACGGGAATTGCGGCGCACT